>CM068316.1:4130699-4403199 GCA_034766995.1 Acanthacorydalis orientalis | reverse complement strand
GTGAAGACGACATCGGGATGACACTGTTTTTATTATAAATTTTCGTGTTACGATCAGTCAGCGTCGAGATCTGAGTAATTAGACGTGACGTTCAAATTGAGCGTACACGGTCTTAATGTTTATGCACTGTTAAGTAGTTGGGATGAAGATGGGTTCGTTCAGGACCGAACCGCGTACTTCTTTTGGATATTTTCAGATCGTGGCACATTTAGAAATAGTTACAATTTTGAAAATTAAGTCCAATAAAATACAGATAGCGATAATGGAAAAACAATGCATAAAAAGAATTTATGTATAGCGGCATGTGATAATTAATAAGAGTTATTACAAAAATGATCTTTAGTACTCGAACCAGCACTTAACCTCTTGCGCTGGAATAACGTGCTACACACCTCGCTTGTCATTTTTTTTACCAAAGTGAGAATGAAGTGCTAGGCACGTCGATTGATTTTATTGTTTGAAATTAATAAATACTGTAATTTACATCTCACAAATAATGAAATGGCGGATAAAAGTGATCTCTAATACAAACTCCGGAATATAATCGATCATTTAAATGATAAATTTGAGCATATTGACACGCCTGAAGAAACTGTCTCATTGGACGCTATTATTTAAGCATCACTAGTATCTAATGAAGTATAAGGGTCGCCCACCCTACAACAATTTATCGATCAAAAAGAGCACGTTTCGGATTTAAATATTATAAGTTGCGTGAACCGAAATCGTGATACTGCTTCACATTTAAAACTTATACAGGACAAGATGTAATAGAGGATTCAAATGATAGTGTATTAGAAAATGTTGTACTGAATTTATGCACACCAATACCTGGCTACGGATATATCCTTTTCTTGGACAACTGGTATTCATTAAAATAGAATTACATATCAAAAAAAAGTACTATCGAAACAGTTAGATGTAACAGAAAGCATATACCAAAAGAACTCGCAGGGTAATTTTAAAAAAAATCTGAAATTCTTTCAAGATATTGCAATGGCATTTCAGCTATAAAATGGAAAGACAAAAAAGATATATATTTTCTTTCTACATAACATATCAAAGCTTAAATGAGCATCTGAATGATATAGTTGTGTGTTTTATTAACTATTTAACATTTATTTTGTTCATAAACAGAAATAGTGTCTTCGATTATAATATATGTGGGCAAATAGTTGAAATTTGATTGTTTGAAATTTAAATCTTTTCAGGAATTTGTTCAGATGGAATCTTAAAACGCCTTTTTTACATACACACACACACACACATATATATATATATATATATATATGAGCGTGTGTGTATGTATTTGTGTACTGAAATGCCTAGCAGTGAACAACATATGTCCAAAAAATCAAAAAAGACGAGCAGGTCATACTAACCACATTTCAAGTCTGTTCCCGGATCGAACTCAATAATAATCTGGTTTTTGTCTACAAAACGTTACATCTACAAGCGAGCTACTAAGTGGCCATAAATCGCGACACCGGCAGATACAAATTACGTGAAACAAGAATAAATATTGACATAATGTAGCTGTCATTTATAATTTGCCCGTGTCAGTGGTGTGTCTAGAATGTGAGAGGAACATGTGAAACACGTACCTTAAATTAGCGCCGTCCGCATGTGTTCGGGATCGAATCCGGGATACGCCCCCACCCTGTGTGCCATAATTTAAAACGTTGTAAAACAGCGTCGTATTAGAATATGTGTGTGCGTGCTCTAGACGAGAACACAGTGGCGGAACGACGAAGGGGGAGAAATTGTTAAGATGCGAGACAAATCAATGTTTGAGACGGATCGACTTGAGGTGCTGAAACTTCGATATATCCGATGCGAATCGATTCGATTTTTAAATGAAGGACGCAGGTTCCTTTTTAAGGACACACAGAAAAAGAATGATATTTAATTGGACTCTCATATTTTAACATACTTTTCAGGTTGAGTTGTTTCATTTTCTTCAGATTTATGACCGTGTCAATCAAAAGTACAGTAGAACTCTAAATATCCAGCCTGATAATTATATAATATATATATCAATATATATATATATATATATATATATATAAATATATATATATATATATATATAAATATATATAAATATATATATATATATATATATATATATACATAACATTCATTTTTTTAACATAAAAAATCTTATTATGTGTGAATGAAATTGAGACTACTATAGAAACTGTTGCTAGTCCATCTACATCTAGTGCTGCTATAGAAGATGTTGATGCCATTCCTAATGAGACGCAATTTTTAGATACTTTACACAAGATACCTGGTTGCTCAGATTGTGATTACAAAGACATTCGAAAATGGCTAAACAGAGATAAGAATGAAGTTTGGTACTAAATTTCAAATGACGAAATCGATAGCTATGTTTTCCAAGAGCCAACAATTGAAGAATAAGAAGAATTAAGAACTTCGCACCAGCCAACAATTTTCCATATTCATTTCATCAAAGCAACTGAAGATACCATGAAATATTTAGAAGAGTAGGACGATACTAATGACCTGAAGAAAGAAGCTCTGCAGCGAAACTACTTGCTTCTAAGAAACAAAAAAAATGACTGATTTTTTTTCTAAATATTTTTTTTAGTTCAAAAACGCGTACATATACATATATACATACTGTGTATAATCATTACACTCAATTCATTACATAAATAGCTGTGCACCTTCATTAATTCAAAAACCGTTAGATTTCGTTATCAGACAGTCGTGACAGAGGTTATGCCGGATAACTGGACTTCTATTATCATCAATAATGATTTATAAACATATTTAATATGAAAAATTATTTACACACCTGGAGTGAAAATGTTTCACAAACAATTTATACATTTTTTCTTTAATATATTTAACTGAGGTTAGTTAGTTAGTTACATGGGGTTTTAGGGCGCTTCGACAGCTTTTAAATACAATTTAAAAACACACCCCGTTTGTACATTCGAGTTCGAATCACTCCTCAATTCGAAAGCAAAATGCATGAGTGCTGAAACATTATAAAAACAGGTATATTGACAACAATATTAGTCTCAGAGAGAGAGAGATAAGAAATGCACATAAAGGAGAACTGGACTGGTAAAATATCTAATCTTGATTGAAAAAAACACATAAATAGCATAAAGAGATATAATTCTTGAAGACAATAAAACATTTAAAATACTGTGATCTAATATTATGATTCACCGGTTTTTTTCGTGAAAACACGTTAAAATAAGAGTGAGGGCTTCATATGTATGATGACATATGTTAAAATATCAAGACTGGAATACTAAATCATATTAAAAAGTCCAGACTCCTTTGCGAAAGTCAATATGCGATTAGCGGCATCATAGAATTGTGGAGATACCCTCCAATCCCTCCAAATAGAGAGGCATTGTTTTGTGACAGTGAATGTTTCACTCTGGTGTCGACGTTGATGGCTAGCCAGGATCAACCTATGATTTCTTGCGTTTCGGGTTGTCGAAATAGATCCACTTTCATAGCCGGTCATCGGGATACGCCACAGGAAACTCTTCTTTTTACGCCTTTCAAGCAAAGAAATCGGGATGTTTAAACGATTAGCAATTACATTTTCGGTCAATTCATGTGGCAGCCATCTCCCTTCTTTCTGTATCTTTCCCATGGCTTGTAAACGTCATGAAATGGTTGATTTATCGACTTCGACCTATTAAACCAATTCTTTGAGTGTTGGAGCAGGGTTTTCTTTCAACAGAGCTTGCTGTTGTTCATCTTCGAACTTGTTCGATTGCCCAGGCCGTTGTTTGTCGTGAACGTCAAAATCACTACTTTTGAATCATCGAAACCAACCTCTACATACTGTTTCCGATTCAGCAGATACACCATAAATTTTCGCAAGTAATTGATGAGCTTCAGCTGTGCTTTTTCTCAAATCAAAATAGTGTAGAATTACACAACGGAAAAACTACTTATCGCGTTCCATTTCAATTCGATTATAGAAGAGCGTTTGTGTAGACAAAGGATGGCGTCTGATGACTGAATTTTAGTGGGAAATCTTTACACTTCAAAATGGCATAAGAGACATCTTGTCACTGCAAACAAAATACCCAACCAGAGCAGTCTCTACACGTGAACAGCGGCTTCCAACGCAGCCTACTATTAATAATATCGGTTCTTCGTGCGATAATAAAAACAAGCTAATTGTCTACAACTGAATCTAATCAGTTTTATGATACACTGTACACAGTTTACATTAAAAAGCTAGCACGACATAATCTTAAAGTGGTATTACAGACGTTAAAGTCTCGTTAATCGCGTACACGCCGTATAATTTCGAACGACAGACAAATCGTTAACGTTATAACAAACCTTTTATCGGCACAATTTCGACACGTCCTCTAACGCCTCTGAGCGTCAGTGCGTCGACTTCCGGTCCACGGCGACACACAGAGAAAGAGAATATCGCGCGTCGATACACACCGCCGTATGAATGGTGGTGTTGTCTAATTAGGATACTACGACTCTGTACACATGTGTCGTAAAGTATCTTGACATCTGTATCCTGTTCCGTACCGTTCAGATTTACGATTGGAGACGAACTCTTTCCGAACGAATCTGGTTCGAGATTCCGTGTGAAAATTAGTCACGGCTCGTCTTTCAATATATTGAGCACGATCACGGACACAGAAACCACTTATGAGAGCATGTACCACTTATGATGATACATGATAAGGTCTTTCACACTAACAAATTGTTTATTTTCTAGTAAAACAAAGTTCTGAGACACTGTGGCTAAATTCACTTTTATAAATGAATTATTTTTTTCACTCTAAGAACCATAAAAATGTTCCGAACACAAATGTTCTATAAATGATTACTGATTATTTTTGATTGTCGCTTATACGTATTTCAGAGTACATGAATGGGTTGATACCAGGGACGGATCTATACTGAAACTAATGAAGCTTAAGATTCAGAGCCCTGATTTGTAAGGCGTCCCACGATGTTCGAAAATTTCAAAAAAAGCGTTGTGCAAGTAAAAAAAACATGACAAAAGGAAAAATTGAAAACCATGATTGTTCAATTATCATTGTTGTACAATTGTGTAAATTTCAATAAAAATAAAATAGTTACGTTTAAGAGAGAGAGAGAGAAATAGAAGATTATCTGTTTTCTTTCCCAGATTCTTCGATACCTTGATACTCTGAATATGACGGCATCATCATCAAAATGTACATAAGTAACCATGAAAAATGATTAATAATAATTTATACATTTTTAAAACGCAAAAGATATTAAGAGGCCATTATTTTGACTCAGTAAACGAGTTTGAAGCAAATTAAAGTAAGAGTACTGAATATCATTAATAAATGAATATCCAAAATACTTACAGAAAACGATTTCTAATTAAATGATCTGATTTTTGATATGAAAATATTTTCATTTGTTATTTCTAAGACTTATAAATATTTTTTTCTTCACAGAAACTCGTTTCACAAATCAATAATATACAAACATCACAAGACTGGTTTCGAATGCATGATACTTTAATTAAGCAATATAAGTACCTTACACTAAAATGAAATCATTTCATGATGGTTTTAGCAAATTAAAGTAAGAGTATTCAAGGTCTTTAATAAATGAATATCCAAAAAATTTACAGAAAATGATTTGATTAAATGATTTGATTTTTGATATGAAAATATTTTCATTTTATTTTTAAGACTTATCAATATTTCTTTCTTCAGAGAAACGTTTCACAAATCAATAAAATACAAATATCACAAGACCAGCTTCGAACGCATGATACTTCAATTAAGCAGTATAAGTACTTTACACTAAAGAATAATCATTTCGCGATGATTTTAGCAAAGTAAGAGTACTCAAGGTCTTTAATAAATGAATATCCAAGAAATTTACAGAAAATGATTTCTGATTAAACGATCTGATTTTTGATATGAAAATATTTTCATTTTATTTTTACTTTGACACTCTGAAGAAAGCGGCATCTTCATAGAAATTCACATAAGCAACAATGAAAAATGATTAATAAGGATTTAAACTTTTTTATTAAACAAAATATATATATATATATATATAGAGAGAGAGAGAGAGAGAGAGAGAGGCCATTATTTGGCCTCAATAAACGAGTTTGAAGCAAATTAATGTAAGAGTACTGAATATCATTAATAAATAAATATCCAAAATACTTACAGAAAACGATTTCTAGTTAAATGATCTGCTTTTTGATATGAAAATATTTTCATTTTATTTTTAAGACTTATAAATATTTCTTTCTTCAGAGAAACGTTTCACAAATCAATAAAATACAAACATTACAAGACCAGCTTCGAACGCATGATACTTTAATTAAGCAATATAAGTACTTTACACTAAAGTATAATCATTTCACGATGATTTTATCAAATTAAAGTAAGAGTACTGAAGATCATTAATAAATGAATATCGAAAATACTTACAGAAAACGATTTCTAATTAAATGATCTTATTTTTGATAAGAAAATATTATCATTTTATTTTTAAGACTTATAAATATTTCTTTTTTCAGAGAAACACGTTTCACAAATCAATAATATACAAAGATCACAAGACCAGCTTCGAACGCATGATACTTCAATTAAGCAGTATAAGTACTTTACACTCAAGTATAATCATTTCACGATGATTTTAAAACACGGATTTTCTATTACATTCTTCTTATGAGGAAATCGTTGAGATATTCCGAATATTTCCTCCGAGACATTATAAAAAATGAATCAATTAACGATTAGAAGGAAATAGAAGTAAAAAAAACGTGTTGAAATATCTAGAGAGATTTATTAAGGGGAATCGGATTAAGCGCCGATGAAATTTTTTCCAAGTGTGATAATTTCGGCGAACAGCTTTGGCAGTAAATCGTTGGCAGATCAGTTTGTTTTACAAACAGACGTTTGTCCGTTTAATTGATCATCATGTATATTTATGTATACAACACGAAATTAATATGAACGCTAATCAAATAATTCCAATTCAATGTAAAACTTATAAACATAAATAAATGTCACGGGCCTGTAGCACTTTACATGAACGAAAACACGAGTACATTGTGGCGGACGGCGTTCGATACACAAAGAGATGCGCACGGACGACACCGAAACGTTTCAAATCTGTTCCGACTAAAAATACATCGGATAAATACGAAATAGTCGAGATTATAATTCTGCTCGTCGGGCGAGCGCGTTCTTAAAGTGGTAATTCTCGTACGAAAGTGAAACGGCACTTATTCATCACGACTTACGGCCCGATCGGTAATACATAATGTCACATTAGACACGAGCATGTACGTTCCTGTGTACAAAGAGACACGAGACGATCGGTGTACACACATTCCGAAACTTTGGCTCGGCGGTCCAAATAGAAACAATTTGTCATCGGCTAATTCTGACGAAAGAGTGCGGCTCGCGGCGCAGAGATGTATTCGTCAGACTTGGGTGAAAACTGTTGAAATTTGTGTTCATATCGGGGGACCGACGAAGAGGTCTGTCGTTTTTGAGTTGAGAAAAAAAACACTTGTGTATTTTTACATAAAATAACGTTATTCATCGAAGTATCTACCATCGCATTGAACAACCCTCCCTTTCCCAGCGAGAAGATAATTTATAAATTCGATTTTTATAAAACTGATTATTTTTATTTGCAAAAAATGTAGACACCTTCATTTTTAATTCTTCTTCATTATTAAACTGTTTACCGTGCATACGATTGTCCAAGGATAAACACAGGCGATAATCTGATGGGGATATGTCTGGGGAATACGGGGCATGGGGAAGATCACCGACCCTAAATTCATAATTCTACTGCAACGTGTGGTCGTGCGTTATCTTGAAAAAATAATACTTTTTTATGATTTACAAGTGCTGGCTGTTTTTGTTTTAATGAAATCGTGTACTCTCTGGAGTTGTTCACTATAAGTGTTTTTCGTGAGGGTTTGACCCACTCGTAGATATTCATAATGAATAATTCCTTTCGAAGTCCACCGAACACAGAAAAGAAGTTTTCGCGGTGTTAACTGTCATTTAGAACTTTGTGGGACAGGATCTCCTAATGAAAGCCAGTGGTGGGTACGTTTGTAGTTGGAATAAATAATCAATTTTTCATCAGTAATCAAAACTTGATTCAAAAAGTTATCTGATTTTAGTCGTGAAATAAGAGATGTGTACAGATTGTAAGACGCTGTAATTTGTTATTGGGAGTTAATTCGTGTGGTACCCATTTACTTAATTTCCACCTCTTTCCTATTTTATGTAAATGCTCCCCTACTACTTCGTCAATTATAATTAATATAATATAAAAATTATAATTAATAAATAATAATCGATAATTATAAAAATTAATTAAAGTTGTGCACTTAGGAATAAAGTAATAAACAGTTATAAAATCTTACTTGATTTCTTGCAGAGAAATTGAATGCAGATTATAAGATGAAAAATCAGTTTGGAAAAAAAGACGAAAATGTGTAGATAAGAACGAAAACTCACCTGTAAAAAGACAAAAAAAAATAATTAGGATGGATAATATAACAAAAATTAAATTAAACATTGTAGATATGTATATATATATATATATATATATATATATATATATATATATATATATATATATATATATATATATATATATATATATATATATATATATATATATATATATTTATATGTATGTATATATATATATATATATATATATATATATATATAGTGTTTATGTGTATGTATGTTGAACTAAATCTCAGAAAATTATATTCGGCATCTATTTTAAGAGTTAATTTTCAGTAGCGCACGCAAGAACAATACTATAATATCCGAATTTCAGCGTTGTACTCTAAATACTGTCGTCCGTAAACAACACAAAGAATAATAGAAATGTTTATAGCATCCACTTAGTAACAAACACTAGCAATTGTTGGCCGCAGTTTGTCTCAGCCATAATACATTAGAGACAAACGTTTATTTCCAGTTTTTAGTGGCATGCGTCTATGCATCTTCAGTGTCGACTGCCACCCGCTTCCTCCGCGAGTGCCAGCCAGAGAGTTATTTGTGAGTGCCGTAACCAAAACATGTCAAATGACACACGCTCGCATTTCAATCAAACCCTCGATCTGTATACGTACAAAAAGTGTGTGTGTGTGTGTACACGCACGAAGCTGTGTGCACGTCGATGTCACTGCGGATGGATGTGTGTGTATGTGTGGCGTTTGTTGTGTGGCGATGCCACCGTAAATAAATTATGTGCGTCGAATACGTTTTTAATTTCGTGCAATAAAAATTCAAACGTAACTGGTTGATGAATGCGACCGAAGAGATTATTTTCAATGTTGCCGTAGTCAATTTCGGATGTACTTTTTTAAATATGTCCGTGGGTTTCAGAACAGTTCCATCTAAAATATTACTAGTGTACAATGTACAATAGTTAATCAATGAGCAACAGATTGATTTCTTATTCAATGAAGATTCATCATTAATTAATTCGACGAATGATTTCTTTTTCTCAGAAACTACAAAAAAAAAAACTCAAAAATGTTCAATAAATCATTACTGATCATTTTTGATTGTTACATTCGATGACGATGTCATCGTCATCACGGCATCAAGGTATAGAAAAACGAACTGATTTGTGAAAATGAAACAGAAATATCCTGTGACCACAATATTACACATTAATTATTTTTTTCATGTCGCAGGCTTTTCTGTAACTTGACGCTCTGATGATGACGGCGTTGCCATCAAAATACGCATAAACGACAATCGAAAATAATCAATAATAATTTATTGATTATTCTTGATTGCAAGAATTTCGTGTGGTTTTTAAGGTGAAAAAATAATTCACTGCTGAAAGTGAATTTAGACATGGTGTCAGAACTGTTTTTGTAGTTACCACAAGATATTTGAATCAGACTTAAAGGAGTTTTAGTTCTCTGTGTGGGTCTCTACATTTAAAAAAAATAGTGATGAAATATTAATATCCACTACGACAAAAAGTGAAAAAATTCAAGGAATGAAGAGAAAGAGGAGTAAAACAAAATCATTTATTATTTTCCGTTTTCAATATATTTTCTCTTCATTCTAACACACTTTTCACGGCTTTGAATACGTTTTTTTAAACCTTCATAAAAATACTATATTTATTTGTCTTTCGACTCAAAATGAACCGAAATTGATACAGTGACTTTTTCATCATTCCCATATAACAATTTTTTGAAATTCGAGGACAAATAAAAATCTCTATTAGCTAGACCTGGATTATACGGAGGATGGTTCAGAATTTCGAAACTAAATTTATGGATGGTAGCCACTGCAATATTGCTCTTGTGAACAAGTGCATTGTTTTGAAAAATACTGTTGCAACATTATTTTCCATGTAAGTTATATGTTTCTATTTTTAAATAATGTTTTAATTTATTTCTTAAAATAATTCACTTTCATAAATTAATTTTTTATTCGTCCCACAAATTATAGAAACCCTTTCAAATCAGTGTTTTTTATTTAATCAAATGATTATTGATCATTCTTGATAGTTGATTATGTGAATTTTGAATACACCACTACTCAAAATAATCTGCAACTTGGTATATATACTGCGGAAGAAACCTACTTTGGAACAGGCAATTACAAGATCCTACCTACCCCAATCATGACCATTACACGAATTTTTTGATCTCTCCTCGTATTTCCAAACTGTTGCTCGAAGTAAAAAGTGACGATTTTTTTCATATTGTTGAGAAATCAATTCTATAACAAGCATTAGCCCTTCGTGCACGAATTGCAGAAAACACTTTATCAGTCAATCACGAGTTAGGCTTGTGCAATCTTTATATAACTTAAGTACACATGTTTTGTGTGTCAGCAGTTAAATACATATTGTCAAGTGATCATTTTTGAAACTGCATCAGCATTATTTTTTTAAAAAAAATACAGGCACAACAGGTAAAAGAGACTTTTCGCGACAGTGCTTTAAGTGATATCAAAAAATACACAAGCAATTGAAGTAATCAACCGGTAATTATTGAAAGCTCTCAATACAAAAGGGAGACATTCGCGATATAATTTCATTTATGAAACCTAAATTATTAAAGAAAACAAACAACCATGTCGAAATGAACTATACAAAATGCAACATTTATTTCTAAATGGAAAACGCTGATCTCGAACTCGACTGAAAAAAAAAAGAAAACATTCGTTCTCTGCGAGATGTAAAGAGCCGCGCATTCACTTCGCACCTTCGCTCGGACGCGTTTTCCTTCACAAGAGCGTCGGCGTCATCCATCAAACGGGACATAATTTAGCGGTCGGCTTAAGGATCGCAGAGGAACGGTCGCGGCATCGCCACGCAGCCCGAAATTGTGTACAGTGAATGCCGACAATACCGTCGTTCGTTCGCTGTGCGCGCCGCCGCTCTGCTCTCTCACATCTTCGCTGAAGAATGTTAATCCGCGCGTAAAACCGACACGGGCGCTTTATTTATATACGGTGTGCCCTTGTTTCGGTTCGACGTCGCGTTTTTAGCATTCGTTTCGAAGATACATTTGTCAAAATCAACTCGATGGGTTTCGTTTTACGGTTGCTTTTTTCTTCAATCTAGTCTGTTCCCATAAACGATTCAGAATACTTTGATTGTATGTAGTTGAAAAAAAAACATATAATATACTATATATATATATATATATATATATACACACACACACAATAATCCTTCCATTTACGGGAGTAATTGGTTCCATGAAAACAGCGTAAAAATAAAAACCGAACAAATGGAGCCATAGAAAGCTGTCTAAAATAGGGATCTATTCCATATTCTTAAATATTTTACTTTTACTGGAGTAGATATTAATGGACTAATAAAAAGAGGCAGAGTTTTTCCGTATCTTTCATGGCTTAATTTCGAGACTGGAATTATCCTGACAGTAATGTTATTTTAATACATTAGAATAAATATAATTATCGCGCTTTAACGTTATGCAAGAGACTAAAAAGTTTCTTACAGCACGAAGGGAATTTAGAAGATCATTAACCGCTTGACTAAATGCATAGAAGGTAGAAGAGATTAATGAATAGAAAAATTATCTTCAAATTTTGCAAGTAGAATAAGAGTTGTTTACTTTGTATATCTTTTTTAAATAAAATAAATTAATTTTTTTTCTATTCTTTCTATAACCGATGTGCTGTTAAACATATCTTTCTTTTTAACGGACATACCAGTCCAGAGAAAAAGAATCAATGAGAGATTCAATCGAGTTCTCGACAAATCCGACCGAGTTACGTTAAAAGCCTCATCAGACGCACCGACTGTAATTCCGAAGCCAAAGCAGTTAACATGTGTTCGCTTTTGAGATTTGTTGTTGAATTGCGGAGGACGCGTTACCGCCTTTCAGTAATTTACTAAAGTGATGTACGAGTTTGTTTTCGTTACATTTTGATTTATCCTTAGGTTAATCGGTCAGATTATTTATTTATTTTTTTGTGTGTGTTCGTGTGCGTGCACGTTCGCATGTGTGTGTGTGTGTGAAACGTGGAGCGTTCCAATTTTTTCCGTTTGTCTTCTATATTATACGATTAATTAAATTTGTTTTTTCAGTTCGACTCGCTTGAAAAAAAACGTAAATGATTTCGAACAATTTGTCATGAGTGATATTTTCTTTGATAGTATGGACGTACAGATGTATCAATGTTTAATAATACGCTCTACGAAAATAATATATGCTCTGTGAAAATAAGCCGACCATTTATCATATTTAATTTAATTTTCACACACACACACACACACACACACACATATATATATATATATATATATATATATATATATATATCAAACAATATTAGAAAAGAAAAATACTGTTGCAACATTATTTTACATGTAAGTTATATGTTTATATTTTTAAATAATGTTTTAATTTATTTCTTAAAATAATTCACTTTCATAAATTAATTTTTTATTCGTCCCTTAAAATATAGAAACCCTTTCAACTCAGTGTTTTTTATTAATCAAATGATTATTGATCATTCTTGATAGTTGATCATGTGAATTTTGAATGCGATTCTATCATAATCAGAGCGATATGGTACAGTAAAACCTCTTAGGGTGTCAAAATTTTTCCTGGCTTGAGTGCAAAATTCATCTGTCAAAGCTTCTGTAAGAGTTATCGAAAAATATTCAGAATAAATAATGTACTATCTTCGCATGTCAGAAATCTATCCATCTATGTAATAAAATTGATTCTATGTAATAAAAACCCATATTTCTATAGTGACGAGGAATGTTTACTCTGTCAACTCATACGTTTCAAGTTTAATTCATTAAGTTTCGTTCTTAAGTATTTTTTATGTTTAAATATATTATGTTGTAAAAACCAATAAACAGTTTTTTCTTCCTATTTTCCTGTCAATTTTACATATTGACAGTTGACAGTTTGATTCGGGATCTTAGAACATGGCTTTTAAGACGATTTTGGAAAGGAGTGTATGTTTCATAGAAGTGGGTATGAGGGTGGTTTGAAATTTTGGAACGAGGAAAAAATTTTCAAAAAAACCGGAATGGGGAAGATTATGTCTATATAATTATTATCAGATATATACGTATCGTTATATATATATATATATATATATATATATATATATAACTATATATATATATATATATATATATATATATATATATATATATTATTTGTGTGTGTATTAGTATGTGTATATAAACATGGCGGTAGATTATTTTTTGCATGTTAATATGTTTATATAATCATTATTGCAGACAAAAATTTTTTTGTGACTATTTGCCCTCTTGTTCATCAGGAGACATAAGATATAGAAGCCTTGCACGTCGTTACAGTGCCAGGAGCCATAAGACTCGAAAATCAGTATTGTAGACAAATTAGAACATTTTATTTTATATATGAGATAAACATATTTAGGTACCACAAAAACCTCGACGTCATAAATAAATAAGTCCACGTCATTAAAATTTTTTTGTGGATTATTATGATTGTATATATATATATATATATATATATATATATATATATATATATATACACAGATCTGTATGTGTGTAAAGATATTTTAGATTCATAATATCTTGTCGTCAAATAAAAACCACAACTCTTCAGGAAGACATCTTTCCTGATTTCACTTTCGCACCGATGTAAAGAAAAAAAAATAAAATAAAACACTCCTCGAGTTAAACGACACACAGAAACTGTGATTTAAATCAAGTCTCGGACGTCTTTAATACCCCAATGTCGCCTATGAAACAATTCACACATCGGTACAAAAAGATCAGAAAAAAAATTATCCGAGCCGTGCATACAGTCTGTCGTTCACGTGTCGGTGCAATCGTACGCGACACGCCGTAAATAAAAAAAACCCTTAATACATTTTCTGTCGAGGCCGTGTGACGATCGTGCCGAGATGTACGAGGGCCCGTTCGAAAATGTGACCGGCCGAGAGAAAAAAAATCGTACAAACACAACGGGCCGTTACGTAATTTGAGAACAAATATATGCGAGCGAGAGCGACGCGTCTCCGTGCGACGCGGTTGGACGAAGACGGACGTACTTAATACGAGTCTAGACTCACGACACCATATAATCTGACCATTTTAGGCGCCGGCCTCAGATGCCAAGATAAGAAGGCGTCACCCTTCGAAAATAGGGGTGGGTTTCTTTTGACTGAATGAGCTGGTGTTAAGGTCTACTTTACAAGATGATACTCGATCGGAGTGATTAAATTTGTACTCGGTCTTGTATCGGAATATAATGAATATTTGAAACGTTTGACGAGAGTGCGAGTGCACGTGTCGAAAACCATTATAAAACGAAATGAAAATAACAGTGCAGAGTGTGTGTCTTGTGTATGCGTGGAAACTTTGTTTTTTTTTTTACAAATGAATTTTTCACTAACTTTACATTTAACAAAAAGTTTTAGATCAAAAATGTTCACAAATTAATTCTTTTTTCATCCCACAAACCATAAAATAGATTTGGTCAATAACAATCAATAGACGATTACTGATCGTTTTTCATTGTTGCTTATACGCATTTCGATGGAAATCTCATCATCTTCAGAGACATGAGGTACAGAAATAACAATTTATTAAATACTCTGGCGCTCAACGAAACGATAATTTCAAATAAAGTACTTCATTCAATCAGTTCGGTGTCTTTTAAAAGCATCTGGAAAATCTCTACAGATCTCACATTGTCTATGTATTCTTTTATCGGCCAGAATATAATTCTATTGCTCCACGACAAAACGATGGACTTTATACCTTCCGAAAAACACATACGCCATTGTGTGCTTGTTTCATTTTCGTTCAGGATTGAATGCAAGAACAATAATTACAAAAAATGCGATATTTATGATAGTCCAGTGGATCTGGCAAAAATGCGGGCCTATCTCACGAAAAAAAGTATGAGAACCAAAGTTTTAGAGAATTAAATTCCCTAGAAAATATTTTTATTTTGATTTCTTTTCTAGTTACAACATGAAGAGAGATAAAACGGGTGTGTAGCTAAAACGGTTTAGTGTATTAGCTTATAAAGCTTGTGTGATCAAAGCTTTCGTTGAATGACGTAACATAAATATTTTCGGGTTTTATTATAGCCTTGTGCTAAATTGTGACTTGATATTTCGATCCCCTTAAAGGTTTGATTCTTTTAATACGAAATAAGCTTTTTTGTCGCATATATTGTCAATTTTCTATTTTCTACAATCCACGTTACTTTCTTTTATGCATTGTATCAAATCTAATTATGGAATTTATAAGCTATTATGTAATGAAAGGAAGATTCAAAGATAGAGAAATAAGTTGTGGTTACATTTAAATGATCAATATGTAAAATTGATATTTTCTTAACATATATTAGCAGTGAAGCAATAATTATTTTCTTAAAATTAAAATAGATTTAATTCTTATTAAAAAAAGTGTGAAATGTAATAGATATTTTCAAATTGAATATTTTTTTTTAAAAAAAAAAGAAATTTAACTCTTTTTTGACGATAGCCGCGACAGTGTGAGATCTGACGATTCACAAAAGTGTAACTATACTCTAATCAACATCCCTCTCCGGGATGTGTTTTTTAATTATAATTTGTATTTGGGCGCTAATGACCTCAGCTATCGAAGCGCCCTAAAACCCCAACAATCAACCAACCAATCCATTTATCAACCAGATTCAGAAGGTCCATTATGATGCAATATTCCACAACCAGATCCACCATGAAGATGTGTTAAAGATTAATAAGTCCCAACATTGGTTTAGAAATAATAGTAATTTATTTCAAACCTGTGTACCTGTATATGAATGTACCCTGGATTTTCTTATTTTCCATCAACTTCCGACCTTATCTTTTGATATCTCCAAGTAGATATTCAGTATATACATGAAGATGACGAAAAAATAAACTGACAGTGGACAAATAATAAAAAATAGTGATTTCTCAGACAAGAAACAACGTGGAAAATTTACTGCAAGTGAATCTGACTTGTCCGACAGTCCTCGAAGTGGACAACCCATCGAGTTCGATAACGACGCTTTAAAATCGTTAGTGGAATCCAAAATTAAGTATAAAGGAATTCTCATACAGGCTTCGATTCATATGATCAAATGTGCAAAGACACACATTCATAAAATTTGCAAGGTTGATAAACAAAAGGAATATGAGTGCCGCTCTCGTTATCGGATACGAATTAGGATCGATGACAGACTGTTTGAGCTCCATTACTGACAAGATTATATACTAATTCTTTTTTGACTGAAATTGTCATCGGATTTAAGAAAGGGACTCTCTATTCGAACGTTTAATGCTCTAAACAGTTGCTTTCTATGAAGGAAAGACTGAAATCAACTTCTAAATCGAGCATGTCTTTACGAAAGGGGTTCTATTATGTATTTGGTGAGATTGCACTGACAATTTATTATCAATTGTTAACTATAAAAGTCTGGAGAAATAATTAACGTTGAATAATACTATCACCACGACAGCATGAAGAGTTGTTGAAAAATTGACCTGTTTTAACAAACAGTAAAGGTATCATTCTTCATGCCAGATCACATGAAGCAAGGACAACAGAAAAAAATACTACGCAATTCGAATAACAAGTTTTATCAGGTTCGCCATTCTGTCCAGATATTGCTCCATCTGATTATTGTTTGTTCAGATGATTAGGAACTTCGTGGCAAATAAATATTATAAATCTGTAATTGATGTCTGAAATCACCCAGGGTCTTATTTTACATCACGCCTAGCAGATTCCTTCAAGAAGGGAATTGAAAATGTATAAAAAAATATGATAAATTGTACTTATATGCTAATAATACCAATAATAGCAATACTAATATACATATACTAATAATAGCAATTATTCAATTGATTAAGAAATATTTTTTTAAAAAAAAACTTCAATCTGGGTTTTTAAATAAAAATAATTGATTATTAATGAGTACCCCCTATGCTCCTAGTAGAAGGTAGGTGGAGTGATTTCTGTGATGAGGTTTATCTGTATTTTTTGAAACTTTTCCCAGATGTTCACTATTTGAGAGGAACAACTACGGTCACAAAATGAAAAACTAATACAAGCAAAATGATGTTGTCAGGGTCTCAGACCCGTAGGGACGCCTAACGACACCAAGATGACCTCAAATACGTGGAAAAAAACAAGTAAATTTTCGGCAAACGACAATTTTTGAAAACACTTATCACTGTCTATTCACAGTTACATCTTTCCGTTCTTCGTACAGATGACATTCAAAAATAATCAATTACCAAACATTTCCGATCAGAAATATCCTTTTAATGTTTGTGGGACGAGTAAAACATTGATTTATAGAATATATGTTTAACAAATGTAGAAGATATCTGCAGGTACTGCTATTGTGATGTTTATATATGACTATATATTTTAATTAAAAAAACAAACTGTACTCAAGACTCGCAATACATTTTACACTTCAATTAATAATTTAACATTAACAAAACACTTTATTACTTAACAAGGTTCGTACAACGAATGTATTCAGTTTGCATTCGAAATAAAAAAAAAGAGTACAAATAATAACGAGCGCGTACTTACTTTATAAAACAAAACGTTGTACATACACAACGTTCCAGCAAATGAAACGAAACAGAAACGTGTGAGTGTGTATATACTTGAAACTATGTATATATATATATATATATATATATATATATATATATATATATATATACATTCGTCGTACCAAGATCGCGTTCTATTCACAATTTTTATATTTATTTCCTCCGACACGACTAACAAAGAATCCGTGTATAGTTAATGTGGAGTAATATGATCTTTGTCGACTGCTAATGATGTCCACATGGGCATAACGTGGGTTCGAAACGGTCTATAAAAAAATACACGACACCACCGCATCAGTTAATGGCGCTCTAAACATATTTCACGCTTCTCCTCTGCTCCATTACTCAAAAATTTCTTAAATCATTTGATACATGTCCCATAAACAAAAAAAAAGTGTCATAATATTTCTTTAGACGCTTTTTTTCAACGCTGACATGTCGTTTTTTCCCCCCCGTGGAAGTGTTCGTAGCAAACAATATTTGTATGCGCATGATATATATATATATATATATATATATATATATATATATATATACACACATACATATATACAGTGTATGCCTTGTACTTATTTTTTTATGTTAGATTCATGTAATTATAAGATTTTAAAGTGAATTGTTCGGATTCTTACTCGTTTTTTTTTTCGTTTTTTTACAAAAACAAAACCAGCATGAAGACTATTATACATCATCCTATATAAAAAAATAATTCCATAGTAAAAGTTCCATAAAATATCAGTTTTTTATTTATCGTGTAGACCACCTCCTCTCAACGCCGCCCCCTCCGCTATACTCTACAAGTATCACGTTGATTATTCCCGGTTATCGATTGATTGGTTGATGGATATCGCGTGGTCTCTGTCCTGATTGGTTGACATCAGTCACATGTATGCACCTCTCTCACGATGCACAACGAAAGAGGTGTATACGATTTCAATGCAAAAGTGATAAGAAATTTATTCAAAATGTTGTATTCGATGAAGCTTTAGAGTAAAAAAATTGGGACACATTTTAACATTATATCTTGTTAGTGGTTTTTTTGTAAATCTCTCCGATAAAAAAATCTATGATTCACATTTTATACGGAGTATTTGTGCGTATAATTTGTTGATTACTAGGGAGGAGTGAACGTCAGCGAACAGGGAGTGAAGTTTCCCCCCCTCGGTGGTTGGAAATCGTAGCGAGCAGGAGGCAGAACCACCTGACTATGAAAATAGTAATTTTAAAATTCATGAAAAAAGATAAAAAAATCAAATTTTTAGAACATCCACGATTCTCTTTTCACCTTTCAAGCCGCTTCTTCCTGACTAAGGCCTGACTTACATTAGGATAGTGAGCGGTAGAGCACGGTGGTAGAGTGCATACTATCCAGTTACTAGTATAATGTAAACACTTTGGGATGGTAAAACTATAGTACTAAAGCTATAGTGAGTGGAGTAAAGTTTGGAAAGCACATGTGGAATAATACACTCTACTAGCCTCTTCCTCCACTACAAATTTAACACAATCACTACAGCGGAGTCGAGTAGTCGGGCGTGAAATGTGTATTTACAAGTTTTGTTTTTATTTATGGAGATTTTTGATTGATTGTTTTAAACTTAAAACAAAACTCTTCTATACCAAACCACACTTCGATATTCCTACCATTACTTCTTACACCTAAGTACACAAATTCGGTAGACAAACTCCAAGGATAACTGGGTTCGAGGGGGTGCTAGCGGCAGCTTTGGTCCAAGCAGCAATGCACTCTGTTCGACTCGTTTATATTGTTTGTGATTCTTAAACATGTGTTTGACAATTAACAAAATTTAGTTGTGTGCATAAAGTGTACCATGTACACTCCTTCGTATAACAATATTCTTCTCCGCACATATAACGAAGCAGATGTAACGGAGGTACTGAGAAGAATATGAGAGCTAATGACTAAGGTCTGGTTTACATCAGGATAGTAAACGGTAGAGTACGGTGGTAGAGTGAATACTATCCCGTTACTAACATAATGTTAACACTTTGGGATAGTGAAAGTAGAGTACTAAGGGCTGGTTTATATTAGGATAGTAAGCGGTAGAGTACACTAACCTACTTTTTCTCTAGACCTCTACTGTGATGGGAGAAGAGGATAGTAGAGTGTACTATTCCATATGTCCTATCCACTCTCGTCTACTCGCTACTATCTTTAGTACTCTACTTTCACTATCCCAAGTGTTTACATTATGCTAGTAACGGGATAGTACTCACTCTACCACCGTACTCTACCGCTTACTATCCTAATGTAAACCAGGCATAAAGCTAGAGTGAATAGAGTAGAGTGGATAGCACATGTAGAATAGTACACTCTACTAGCCTCTTCCCCCGCTACAAATTTACGGAAATTATTGCAGCAGAGTCCAGTATTCGGGCGCAAAATGTGTACAAGTTTTTTTATTAATTATGGAGGTTGGTAATTGGTTGTTTGAAACGTGAAACGAAACTCTTCTCTACCAAACCACTATCTTTGTGTCAACGGACCAAACTGTAGGTGCTGGTAGAGTAGAGGTCTACAGAAAAAGCAGGCTAGTATACTCTACCGCTTACTATCTTAACGTGAACCAGACGTTACTATGGCTAAATTTACTTTTATAAATGAATTTTTTGCTCAACTCACGAACCATAAATCATTTTCGACCAAAACTGTTCAATAATTGATCATTGGTAATGCTTGATTATTGTTTATATGTATTTGAATGGCAATTCCAACATGAGATCTTAATATGATGACATTTCTGGTAGAGTAGACGCTTAGAGAAACAGTAGGCTAGTATACTCTACCGCTTATTATCCTAATGTAAACCAGCCCTTATTCAAGTAAATGTTTTAAGATTTCAAGATAAGTTCTCTGACCTGTTGATATCCATTCACGATAAACAGTCCCTTCTTCGATAACTTTTTCGTCTATTTTGGACGTAGAATGTCTACCCATTCTTTCATCACCTTTGATTGAAGTTCTACCTTCCGGAATAGGCTTAAATCACTCAAAATATGTAGCTCGATTCAGAGCATCCTCACCAAAGGTAAATTTCAAAGTTTGGAATGTTTTTATCACTGTCTTTCCGGTTTAATACAAACTTTAAGTAAGATGGCCAGCTCTCCAATCAGTTCAAACTTATCGCAGGAATAAAGAAGATCGTATAACGAAAACCACAAGGAGTTTTGAAAAAAATGAGTTTCGATACGAACTGAACGGCAATCAGGTCACATTTGATGGCCGCATCATATCATGTCACTAGTTTCTTCCTCCACTTAGCAAATATCGAGTTGTGGGTAGGGACTAGATATTTTTTTGTTCAACCTCGTAAGGTTACTTTTGCAAATGATGACAATCCCATCGAAACAAATGTATAAAAATGCCTATGAAGATAAACAGAAGTAGATTAAAGGCTAACTATCAAAAATCTAGTATAAGAGTTTAAGATCTTTTTTTAAAAAGCCTCATATTCACTGAAACACATTCAATTTTTTTCATTGAACAATCAAATTGACCATTTTTGACCAAAACCTTTTTTGTGATTTGTGGGGAGATTCATTTGTGAAAGAGATATCCAATATTTTCATGTTTTTTCTTCCATATCACCACAATGATTATGCTACCTTTGCACAGTCAAAATACCGCGTCCGCTCAAAATTTTCAGTGGCCAGGTTACACTTTAAATCATACCCTAAAAGACATGTTTTTGTTAAACAGGTGAACATTATTTTACCGAATTCTTTAAATTATTTTCTATAATGATTAAATTTAAACATTTTATCATTATTACTAAATTTTCATAATTAAAATTTACATTTTAATACTATAATTAAATTCATAATAAACATTTTTTTAATTTCTATGAATTGATTCGAAATTTTTATCGATAACTATTTCTATATCTACAATTAATATAAATTATTACAAATTATAATTTCCATAAATTAAAGCTTATACCTTAATATATTTATATTGACTAATAATATATTTTTAAACCAAATAATTATATAATTAATATATAAATTAAATTTATTTCTTAAAAAAAACTAGATATTTTAAGAGACGAATAACATTTAATTACTAACTAAATATTTATAATTGTTATAAAACAAAAACTATCATGTTTAATTAGCTTCTTTCAATTCGAGAATTTTAAAATCACTAAATTTTGAAGCATCGGCATTAAAATACAATATTAATTATCAAAAATGATTAACAATTACTTTTCCAGCATGCGGAGCGAATGAAAAACTAATTTGTGAAAACACCGACCCATTTATCTCATACTAAATGTATATGACTGAAATTTTACATAAATTCCTCATGTACTCTTTTCTTAAAAACAGTATGAGAGATAATAAAATATCAAATAATATTCCAAAGAAAATAAAATTTATAAACCGATCATATCTATAAAAAAAGAACTTAAATATTATCAATAGGCTATTTACTTTACTACTTTATTTTATTTTTACACGAAACGCGCCCGTCTTTTTATGTAAACAAACATTGTATAAAATAATAAAAATACAAATAGATACTAGGAACTTAATTTCGATTTTTCGACATTTTAATATCGTGCTGTAATATTAATGAATATTTATGAAAGACTATATATTTTAGTCAGATTTAATTTTTTCGTTGTCTCTGATCGAATTTATTTTCATATTTTTTTATTAATATATATATATATATATATATATATATATATATATATATATATATATATGTATGTATATATTATATATATAAACACACAGACACACACTGATTTCTGACCGAATATCCATAATCAACAACTAATAAAATTTTATTAGATTATAAACAATATTCCAATATTTTCGTGAACGACAAAATTTTTATATTTCTCGTGTCGTCGTAAAACCCAATAAAACAGCGCATATTTCAAAAACGTAACTCTAATTATACGAGCCGAGGAAAAAAAATATAATGATAATAATATAACCGTAATTCTTCGGCGACAGACGCATTCGAATTAAACATACTGAAAGCGACAATAATTATAAATATATCAGCGGGAACAAAAATTAAGAAGCGGGAGAACGTAGCCGATTTGTGTGTGTTTGTGTTATTTGAACGTGAACCGTGTTATTTTAGAAATCGGTAATAATTGGCTACACACTGTCGAAGTGCGGTTTCTTCAGTCAGTGGCGCTGCATGAAATTTACACAAACGTTTCCCTTGATCAATGGTATCTAGTGAATTAATGTGTAATTAATAACACTGGAATACGTGTAACCTACAGAATAAACAACAGTTTATTAATCAAAATAAAAATCAACTGTTTCATAAATAAATTCCTCTTCAACCCGACAAACCACAAACAATTTCCTGGTCATATACGTTCAATAAATCATTATTGATCGGTTTTGATTGTTACAGTTTTTCTATAAACTTTCCTGTTCCTGGTAATCTGTTTTCTGGAGAAACACTTGTGTATTTGTCTACTATGTGTTTCGACTCTTAAATCATCCTTAGACAGATTTTCGATCGACCTATCAACTAGTTACCTGAGGACGGATCAAAAACTGAAACGTGTCATCGCAGGTAAATACAAAAATTATTAGCCACGCTCAAGAAGTAAATCTTAATCTTAAATATAACTGAAAATGATTAGAGCTGAAACTAGTAGCGAGAGACTGACACTCGAATTACCCAAAAGGACAAGATCATCACAACAAAAAACCAGTGATTTAATAAAACCAATGTTCTCTTTCAATGTTGATCATCTTCAGAGCGCAAAGAAATAGGAAAAAAACAACCGATTCAATATACACTATTTCTGAACAGACTCTGCTCCTCTCTCTAATTTCAAAACATTTTTTCCTATGTACTTTACTAGTCCTGGTAGTCTTGTTTTTGGGAAATCAGACATGTATTTGTAAATACTACTTGCTTAGACTTTTGAACCATTCCTAGACAGATTTTTGATTAATTTATCCGCCTGATAGCTCAAAAACTGGAATAACTGGTGGAAGGTAGATACAAAAACGATTTTAGCCGCAACCAGGGAGTAAATCATTATCTTAAATCTACTTAAAGATGATAAACATACTGAAACTAACACCTCGAGTCATCCAAAAGAACGATACCCCCTAGTACGAATACACAAATGATTGACCAAGACTAATACCTCAAGAATAATACAAAAACGATCACAGATATAAAAGCAGATAATTATAAAAATGTGTTTCAGTGAATATGAGGCTTTTTAAAAAAGTTGTTAAACTCTTATACTAGATTTTTGATAGTTCGCCTTTAATCTACTTCTGTTTATCTTCATAGGCATTTTTATAAATTTGTTTGGATGTTTATTTGGGGTTCAACGGTGCGTCGAACATTTTTATAATACACATTGTAAAGGTAGTCTGCGTAAACGTTTCTTTAATTAAGGAACAAAAGAAAGTTCAATAGTGCTAAATCAGAATTGTCGTGGAGATAAAAAAAGAATATCCAAATATCATGCGTTCGAAAAGTTCATTGTGGTGTTAAAAATGTATGATCAGATACCATTCTGTAGTACTAGACGTTCCTTTAACATAAATCCAGATCCTTTGTAACAAACAATTGTTTTAAATTTGATTAGTATGGCCTGATAACAAGTTGCATTATTTGTCTGCAAGATCAATCCATCCTATTGTTACCATTAGGGTTGATAATAAGAATTAAATCAGTTTCGTTTATTTCAGAACTTAATTTCAGTTCTGTAAAAATCGACTTACTTACAATATTCTCGCTCCAGTCTTCATTTTTTTTAACTGATCTGTGTACTTAATAACTTTCATATCTTTTGATTGTGTTGTGTCTCTTAGTATCATTTATCATAATTTCCTCTACTTTCATAAGAAGTGAGTTATTAATTCGAGTTAGGATTTAATCAAATATGTAAACGTTGTTAAAACAACTTAATTCGTTCAAAACTCTTATTTTTAAAACATATTTTCATTTAATATTACTATAGAATCCAATGAATTTCTTTTCAAGATTTTTTCTTCCATGAAGGGACGTTTTTAGTTAACACTACTGAAGGAACTTGTTCGGATTTCAAGTCCGATCGTAAATTGACTTCTTACTAGTTTTTTGTTGACAAATATTTGTACAGGGCGTTTGATTGAATTTCAGTCGATTTTGTTATCCGGCTATTTTTATTTTTTTGTGTAGCTGTTAGCTGTAATTTGACAGTGGTGTCGATCAAGCACAGGCAATTCATCATGAAGAGTTTAACGCCGCAAGAAAATGGTTGTTAAAATGAACAGTGAATTGTTGAACTTGAACGCATCGTAGTGGGATTTTTTGGTGCATGTCATGTTCCTACAAAGTCAATTATACAGCGCGTTATTGGAGATTGAAAAACCTAAGACTGATCCATGAACGACCTTTTCATCCTCGTAGAGCAGTGGTTTCCAATCTATGATCCCCAGATTCCCAAGGGTCCGTGGGTAACATCTAAAGGGTCCGCAAGAAATTAATTTTTGCAAACGAATGTTCTACATTATAAACAACCTTGAAGAATTACAACAGACTGTATATACAGGAAAACATAATCCTCTCCAACGGGGTCCACGGCATTTTTTACATGAATATAGGGGTTCTCTGTATTCAAAAGATTGGTAATCGCTGTCGTAGGGTGTTTGTTTGATGTGCAGTTTGGACTGGTGGCATCATTGGACCACTTTTTTTTTTTGAAGATGTTAATGAAAATGTCGTTACTGTCACTGGTGAACGATATTGTGCAATGCTGCTAGACTTCTCTGTGGGTGAAATTAATGAACAAGATCAACAGCACATGTGGTTTCAACAGAACGGTGCCATTTCCTGACCGAATGATTTTAAAAAAAATAGTCACATCGATTGGTCACCCCGTACACTTGATTTGACTACACCAGATTTTTTTTCTTATGACTACTTAAGGAAAAAGTCTACGCTGATAAACCAGTAACAATTCAACAGCTTAAGGACAACATTCAACATGAAATCGCTCAAAATAACACCACAAATATACGGGAAAGTCACGAAAAATGTGACTAGAGGGTTCGTACTTGGATATTTGGCCGATATCACTTTCACAACTTAATACCACGAGTAAAATAAACGAGCCATATAAAAAATAAGTGTTTTATTTAAAAATTATTAAAAAACACAATACAGGTCGAAGTCCATTCAAACAGCCTGCATATCATTTTTTTCCAGATTTAATATTATATTGAATTACCTACTTTTATATTTATAAAGTTTATTTTCATTTAATGATTTAGCAGTATCAAATAAGACTTCACATGAAAGGTTTTCCTATACTTTAAAGTCATGAGAATGGCGGCAACCAGACAGAAATGTGCATAAGCAACATTAAAAATAATCAGTTGTTAAACGTTTTTAATCAAAAAAAAATTTTTTTGTGTTCCGTATGAAAATTAAAAGTATATTTGTAAAATAAATTGAGCCATAGCATCAAAAATTATATTATAGTAAAATCGCCCGTTTTATTTCACCTGTCTGGAGCAAATCTTCTATTTTCAAGGTGTTTATCGTTCGAGTTAAGATGTAAAGTACAAAAAAAAATGTATATAATGTTTATTTAAAGCTTGTTCAATATAAATTGTTGAGAAATGGGCATACGGAAACGATTTGAAAACTCAAAATGTAAATACTATTTGATTCGAAGAAATATCCAGTTACAAATTGTATAAAAGAATATATCTTCAAGTATATGATTTTTTTACTCCATCGATTCATTTTCCGTACGCGCATCGTGTTAAACCGTATTGCAATAAACGCTTAGATTGTCTTCGAGTCGAGTTAATCTTATAATTGTGGTCACGAGTCAGAAAAAACGCGTCAGTCGACCGTAGAAGAGCGTTGGTCGCTGTACGCATTTATAATCTACAGATATTATACAATACATGACGGACAACTTTAAATGAAGGAGAGTGTGGTAGTAAACACATCGATTGTTTTACAATGTGTTATTACGAAGGGGTGAAAAAAACATCAAACCACATCGTAAAACTATTTTAGTAATGGTAAGTATGGTGATGAGAACTGAAATTAGTCTGAATGGTGATCATCGATTTTAATTTGCGAAGCTTGTTTTGAAATAAATTATTTACGTCCCTTTTTTCGAATCGCAATGCTGCACCAATATGAAAACGTTGTTCTAAAAAAGCACCGGCATAGATTTTCAGAAATGAATTATTCTAATTTCGGTAACTGAACATGTTTTGAATTCTACATTTGTACACTTACTATTATTTGATAATAGAAAGTAATATTAACAATTTTACTACAATAAATTAACATCCTCAAACTCCAATCAATCAATCGATAAATTAAAAGTCTTCACAGATTCACAACGCTTATTTTTCCTGCAAAAAAGTATTGGCATAACTCTACTGATTTATTATCATGTCTTCATTATGATACCGTACACAACCATGTAGCTGATTTTATAAACAGAATGATTCGCGGTATTTCTTATTATGTTCAATTTTAATGGAGTGACATGTATTCTTTATTTTTTTTAAAAAAAAATCACTGATAAATCTGAAATACGGCATGGAAAACCATAAAGAGCAGTGTTTGAAAGGAAAATCAATTCAGATTTGCGTTTAAAAAGGGAATCGCTTTTGACTATTGGAAAAAGTGTCAATAAAAATAGATTTACAGTTCGAAGTGCAATCAATTCATTTAAAATATAGAAAGTTTTAGAAAATCTTCCAAGAAGTGGATGCCGAAGAATACTTTCTCATATATAACAAAAAGTAGTGACCGAATTCAATAAAAAAATCTAAAAATGAGTTCATGACATATAATAGCACAGTTAAAAGAAAAAAATGACAAAGATGTACTTCTAGCATGGTTCAAAATGTTCTTCATGAATCTGGTTAGAATATTGGAGTCTCTACTAAAAAAGCCATACATAAGTAGAATGAATTAGCGCAAGAGAATGGATTTTGTAAAACAACACTTGTGAAAAAATATATTGACTTCTAGGATAAGATAATATTTTAAGAAGATAGTAAATTGTGATGGTCGAATATCAGTGTTCCGAAAGTCCAGTACTGAATTAAACAAAGAGAATCTATTACCTACTGTTAAACAGAGGTTGGTGGAGTTGTGGTACAGGGTTGTATGGCGGCATCCGGTGTTCCGGAACTTGTGTTTATTGACGGAATAATGGATAAAATAGGTTGTATGGATATTTTGAAGAGTAACCGACAGAAAAGCTGTCTTGCCAATGATTCATGTTTCCAGCTAGATAATAATCCTCAACGAAACGCACATACAACGAGGGAGTAGATTTTATATACCACTCCTCACACCTTAAACAATGTCCCCACAATCACCTGACATAAATCTTGTTGATAATTCGTGAAATGTATCGAATAAAAGGATAAGAAAACATCACATTAACAATAAATTCCAATTAAAAGACATGACGGCAGGCGAATGGGAAAAAATAAGACAGGAAATGATGGAAAAATTATCTCGATCAATGACAAACAAGCCTAACGAGGCGATGAGAAAAAGAGTATTGCTAACAAATCATTAACTTTGATAAATTATTTATTAATTGAAAATTAATTGCAATTGTGCAAGTACTTTTTTCGCAGAAAGAAAAGAGTCGTTTTAGCAAAAGATTTATTTTTAATTTATTGATTTAAAACTGTTAATTTCTTTTATGTTATCTAACATAGAATAAATATCGAAATACAGAATAAAGAACTGATCAATAAAATCAGATACTGAAGATAGAAGCGTTTTTTTCTGAAAACCTTAACTGTGCTAATACTTTTGTGACTAGTTTGTGTTAGAAATAAGATTATAACAGTTAAACGTTGAAGCATGGATGAGCCATAAAATAAAATCAATTCGAGTCAAGATATTGAATTTTAGAATCCATAAAGGTTATAAATCATGATAGATTTTCAATACTTATGAATGTATTTGGAGAGTTATAAGAAGAAGCCGAGTGAATGAAATTTTCACAAATGAATTCTCTTTTACTCCACAAATCACACATTTTTTTATGATCAAAAATGTAGAATAAATCATTGTTGATCACTTTTGATTACTGTTTATGCGCGTTTCGATATCGATGCTATCATCTTAAGAGCGAGGAGGTACAAGTATGATTTGTGAGATTAAAAAAGACATTTCGAAGAAAACAATTCCGTTGAAGTATTCAGTGTGACACCGAGTTCAACGGATATCCAGTACGTACGTCGAAACAAAGACAATGAGTGTGTGTTATTATTTTTTTTTTTGTAAAAAAAAACCTGACCGCACGAGTAAGCACTCTTTCACGCGAGACTGCACGTTGGAAAACCGTAATGAAAATGAGCACCGAATCCGATTAAATCCGTATCCGCCACTGGTCACGTCTCACGCCCACACGTCGAAACACTGCCGACTCGGTAAATAATACGATGTTGAACGTTCAAAATGCGACAAGAAAACCAATGGAAAAACATGCAATTCGTACATTATAAAGCATGTAAGCGGCCGATGTAGCACCCAACATTAATGTATAACACATTTTTAAAATTAAATTCTAGTAATTCGGTGTTATTCGTTCCAGATTTCCGTGACAGACGAGACACGTTCAAGTGTTAGGTGACATGTTTAACACGGAAGTTGACATACAAC
Source organism: Acanthacorydalis orientalis (assembly GCA_034766995.1). NCBI lineage: Eukaryota > Metazoa > Arthropoda > Insecta > Megaloptera > Corydalidae > Acanthacorydalis > Acanthacorydalis orientalis. The sequence continues at coordinate 4,373,394 of CM068316.1, read as the reverse complement.
GAGCGGATTATTTCATTTTACCGTTTGTTATGTGTGTGTGTGTGTGTGTGTTGTTTTTTTCGTCTCGTTCACTTAACATCTTAATTAAATAAATTTTAATATTAAATTGTTCGTACAACACGTTCCGTACCTCTCATATACATACATACATATATAATATATATATATATATATATATATATATATATATATATATATAATAAACACTGGTTACATTTTCGAAAACTGAAATAAATTTCTGTATATTACGATTTGATGACTGGGTTAGTGTATCAAGGTTATGTCGCCGACTAAAATTAAAACCCAGTTAAAAATATCGTGATTTTTCGCTTGTAACATTATAAGAAAAGCATAATTTATAAAAATCGTGCACGGGCGTGTACATATTTCAATATTTTTATTTACGAATCGTCGGCGATAAATTTAGGTGGCAGGAAGAATTTAGCGATGGAATAATATGTAATAATGTCGCAGTTTTTCTATCCGGTTTAGAAATGAACTCATGTTATAACCGTACACACTTGTTTTTGAAAGAGAAGTAGATAGAGATCTCGTTCAATTAGGTGTGCAAATTAATTCGGTGCGTTTAAACTGAATAGATTATAACTCTGTTAAACTTAAAGAACTTTTACATCGATTTTGGATTTCTAAGTGCCAGCCTTAACATTTAAAAACACTATATATATATATATATATATTGGCCAATCATTTAGTATAACCTTATAACTTCACAAAACAGATGATGAACACGATGAGGTCCGAAAAACAGAATTTAGGCTGCATACTTTTCGCATTTCAGTTGAAAAAAATGCTATCGAAGCCGCGGGAATGGTTTGTTCTGCTTGGAGGGAAAGTGTTGTGATGTATAGAACCTGGGGGTATTTAGAAGACTGAAATGTATTCCACTTTTTCGTAAAAAAATATTTTCAATAAAAAAAAAGCACTGAATTAATTTGTACACCTAATATTTAAACAGTACAATTGAAAAAAAAACTGGTATGATCATATATTGTTCGATGGTGCCAAATTTTTGTCTAAGTGAGGCAAAACTATTCGGTCGGTGCAAAAATAATTGCGATTTTTTTTTATCGAGTAAAAAGACGCATATATCAGTTAAAAATTATATTTATTAATCAAAATAGAGACCATTGGCCTGCACACATTTCTCCCAACGTGCAACAAGTTTGTTTATTCCTGCAAGATAGAATTCTGAAGGCCTGGAATTAACGAATTCAGCGTTTTCAGCTGATGTTTGATCTTTGAAAACCTCCTATCGTAGTAAATTGCTCGAATGTTTTAAAAAAATGATAATCTGTCTGAGACAGGTCAGGAGAATAAGGTGGGTGAGGTAAGGTTTCATAACACAATTCATTTCATTTTTTTAAAGTCATTTGTGAGACGTGTGGTCAGGCGTTGTCATGAAGAAGAATCGATCCTCTTCGATTGACTGATGCTGACCGTAAACGATGCAACTTCTCATTATTTTTCTCAATTTCCTGACAATATTCTTCGGCTGTTATAATTTCACGACGATTTAAAAAGATGTAGTGAATGATGCCACTTGCCGACCACCAAACAGTGACCATAATCTTTTTTTCATGAAACTTAGGCTTGGAAAACTGTTTTGGTACTTCTCCTCGGTGTCGCTGTGCCGAACGTTTCCAATTGTTGTAGAGAATCCACTGTTCATCACATGCGATCAAGAAAAGAATCATTCTTGTTACATAAAAGAAGCGCAGAGCAGACATCGTAGCGCCGAATTGCTTCATGTTCATTTAGTTCATACGGCATCCATTTATCCACCTTTTTTGTTTTTCCAATCAGGCTCAAATGTCGAACAACTGTTGAATGATCAACAACTGTTGAGTTCTTCTGCCACCTCTCTAGTTGTTTCATGTGGATCCGCTTCAATAATGGTTCTTAAATCATTGTCTATAGCTGAAGGACACCCAAACCTCCTTATCAACAAGACTTTTGTTTCCATTACGAATTTTTTAGAACAATTGTCGAGCTATACATTCACTAACTGACTCTTCGCCAAAAACAAATTTGATATTTCGTGCAGTTTCTGTTGCAATCTTTCTGTCCCAATTTAAACTCATACAACAAAATTGCGCGAAATACTTTTTCCATGACTAATTTAAGAGGTTATATCCAACATACTAAAGAATGAAAACGACAGATATAAGCTGAAATTGTTAGTGATAATTTCATAGTTTACAATGATGTATCACATGACTACAACAAAAGATAACGGCAATTAGAAAAATCGGCACCAAACTTACAATGATAAAAACCGCAATTATTTTTGCACTAACCTAATAAATATATATATATATATATATATATATATATATATATATATATATATATATATATATGTACAATGACCATTTGTGTGTGTGTGTGTATGTTTTTAAGATAGTGCCTGTTGTCTCCCATTAATCTCCACATAAAAGTGTATAATATACGATCAGTGTATAAAAAACTAATTAAATTAAACGGATAAGAAATGAAAATTGTGTAGAAATAAACGAAAAATCTCGTAAGTTAAACGCTTTTAAGTGCTCATAAAAGAATCAATGTCGTTAATGGTCGAGTGCGGTTTCGAAGATGTAAAAATTTCAACAAAACACATATAACAATAAAAAGAGCATTGTTATACGACGGCAAGGTTAAATATCGTGTCAACGAAAATACAATTCTGGCACTGACGAAAAATATGTTTTCGAATTTGTTTGTACACGTCTACTGAAATGTTTTTCTATTTTCCTACATACATACAATCGCTCCTACACACACATTTGTCTCTTTATACTTGTATTGTTAATCACACACACACACAAAGATATATATATATATATATATATATATATATATATATATATATAAATTAATCAATGGAAAAGAGAGGCATTCAATCATACAAAGTGGAAAATCATGGGAGGCCTTTATCTAGCTATGGATTGACAGAGGCTGATGATGATGATAAATATAAATTAGTGTTAGTAGTAACTCGATATGATTTTACACATATTTAACTATTAGGTGTAAAAATTAATTCTGTGCCTTTACATTGAATCAAACATAACTCTCTTTTAGCTTAAAATATTTTCTCTTCGTTCAAGGATTTGATTATCGATTCGAAAAAATTGAAAATAAAAATACAAACATATTTATTCATTAGAAAATAATTTATATCGTCCTCACGTTCCAAATCACTATCACTATCCTCTATAATCATTATTCGACTATTTTTTGTTATTTCGAAACAAAAAAATTATCACTTTCATCATCACTGTTCATTGTTTTCCAATCCCGACGGTCCTGGTCATGGGTTACTCATTTTTGAGTATTAGCTTGAAACCAATACAAAGTTTATTTTTTACACACCTTCAACTTTTACTTTATTCAAAAACGACCTTATCTCCACGATCAGTTCTTTACTTCTAACTGAATATAAATTCATGATCATGACACACACATGGTGTGCCATTCTTTTTGGTTAAGTACTGCATTACATCTCAAATAGGTCAAACTCGGTACTTTGAGTATAATATTTTCAATATACACACAAGCACCGACCACGATTAATAATTAATTAAAACATTTTCGATTTCAAATAACATATTTAATCAGAAAATGTATCTGCGTTTTGTGTAGAAGTGAACAGTTAATTTGTGAGAATGACAGTGCCAAAAACTAAATTACCAAAAGAGTTTCTATCATACATTTTTTCATCCCGAAATAGACACGAATTCTGGCCTTCTTTTTTTTTAAAAAAAAACAACCTCTCTTAATTTGAATATTAGACAAGACAATGCCACCATCTTCGATGTATAAGACAAATATTTATCGATACTCGGATTGGTTTTATTTAAGAGCTTCAAGGCATTTCATTAACAAAATTGACTTCGAATCGTAAAACGTCTGAAGTGTCGACATTTAAAAATAATAAAAAAATGTATCTATAAATAAAACACAGACATATATATATATATATATATATATATATATATATATATATATTCGTATATGTGTTGAAGTACATATGTACGCATATATCTATATGTATGTAGATGTGTTTTCAGTTTCAGCATCCATTTGAATATGTGACGACTGTGTGAACAGATTTGTGTGTTCAAGTGAAAACAAATGATACAAGTATTTTTGTGCACGACAATATTTATGTTGGCCTGTTGATGACAACCGAACGACATAATAAATATAAACACGAGTTTAAATTAACCCGGTGTGTGTATCTATGTACGCGTGTGTGTGTGTGTGTATTCTCATGTCCATGAACAAAACGAAAAGAAAATGTATCATATCCTGTATATCCACTTCCAGGTCGAAGAATAGTCAGATTGTGTTCAGGCTATGTTGTCGTTTTAAAATTGGCTATTACGATTACAACTTGATATTTTCAAATACAAACAGACATCAGTTATATATATATATCGGGTGGTACACAAAACGAACCCCGTCGCAATAAATCCAAATCCCATATCAAGTTGTTGTTAAATCTGCAAAATTAATTCGGTGCCTTTTTTTAATAGAAAATGAATGTTTATGAAAAAAATGGAATACATTTCAATCTTTATCATTATTTTATATAACTTTTCTCCATCTGCTGGGCCTGTTGTCCAATCAAGATTAGGTATTTTACCAAATCAGTTTCTTCATGTGTATTTTATCTCTCACTGACAGAAATATTGTTTTAATGGAATACTTTTTAACCGTTCGGCACTCATAATTAAGCGTTTCGAATTAAGGGATGATTCGAAAGTGGTACGTTTTTTAATTATAAGTTATTTTCGGACGCTGATGAGTTTGGATGCCGAAGCGCCCTAAAACCGCCCAATAACCAACCAATCATCCATCCGTCTGCTGGGTAACTGACGAATCCGTTATCTAAAAGAGATGACCGCTTCGAGCCGATTGAGACGTTTTAAAATTTAGCTTGCATTAGATGTACAAATTAATTCGGTGCTTTTTTATCAGAGAAAATGAATTTTTACAAAAAAACAAAATATTCACAATTGTTTTAAATAGCTTTAGTTTATTTGTCGGGTAAGAGACGAATCGCTCGTTGAAAAAAAATATGTCTGTTTTGAGTCGATGAACTAGCCGTCAAATCATTTAAGGACCTGTTTCATCGTTTTAATACTTTTTGCATGTTTTATGCATCACAACACCTTCCCCAAAAATTGAATACGTAATTTTTTTCGGCAGGATTTTTTCCAACTGGAATATGAAAAGTATGCAATGACTGGAGTACTGCTTGTCGGACGTAATCACGTTCACTGCTGTTTTTTGAGGTTATGCCAACTGCTCGGCCAAGATTTATAGTATTTTTAAATGTTAAGGTTCCTTATTTCAAGGCCTAAAACGGCCAGGACATATTTTAATTTAAAACAGTTATGACTGATTCAATTTAAAGACACCGAACTATTTACATTCATAAATTAAATAATAAATATTATCAATTTAATGATAAATTAAAACAAATCATTATTGATCATTTTTGGCTATACGCATTTCGATAAAGAATCCATCATCCTCAGAGCCCCAAGGTAGAGAAATATGTACAAAAGTACACAACTTCAGGACATCAAATACTTTTCACTAGATCTGTCTGCATTTCGCTCTAAGGTTGATGGAATCGCAATTGAAATGAACATAAAAATGATTTATTGAACATTTTTGATTAGAAAAAAATATTTTATAGTTTTTGGTCAAAAATCGAATGTGCGTTCTATATGGAAAATTTTTTAGATTACGACTTAATAAACATACTAGCGGAGCAAACTAATTTATATCCTGAACAATGTTTGGAAAGTCGCCTGAATTGGAGCTAAACTCATTAATGAAAATGAATTTAAACACAGTGTCAGAACTTTTTTGTGACTTTCAACAATGCTTCGAATAATTTTATAATCTTTATAATAAATCCGGTGCTGCAGATGGAATATGCTTCGAATTATAATACAAAAACATTATTGTAAATAATTAATATATGATTTTATTCCTGTTCTATAAATTCAGTCCACAAACAAGAACTTCTGTTCCTTTCTCAGTCAATTCTAAGAATAATAATTAGTCTGTAGAATAAAAATATAAAATATCGTATTGTAAAATATTCTTTAAATGTTTTTTTTTCCTTTTGATATTTCAAAGTATTCGATCAAAAAGGAGTAACATCCTGCATTGTCAACTTAATTAATACGTTTATGAAACAGCGTGGGTTTCGTTTTATTCGTATCCCCCTATACACAAATGTATATATATATATATATATATATATATATATATATATATATATATATATATATATATATATATATATGTATATATATGCATATCCGTTTTCCTGACAAATATCATTATGAAATCCAGTCGTACAGATTCGCTTCCAGGAAACAATGATAAAAATAGAACGTCCGCGTAAACTTGACTCGATTTCCTGATTGAATTAATTTCATTCCGTACGTTCAGAGATTAAAAATGTACATACGAGTGTGTGTCACTCTCGGAATGAGATTCGATTTCTTGGGGCGACGCGCGGCGTTTGTTCTCCGGCCGTGCCGATCTCAAAGAAACGCATATATTTTTAGAGGTTCGTTTAGTTCGCCGCACGCCCACAGCCTATGTGCGCGGCGCTCGTATCGTCACGGGTGGTCCTTTGACAAAAACAACATTTTTTTTTGTGTTGCATTTCTGCTCAGTTAACTATGTGTGTACGTTTTTTTTTCCTTCTTCGTCGTCGACTCAAATGTCTATACACTTGCCAGAATGGACACTCTCTGCTACTATTCTTTTTTTCCTGTTTGGTAATGTTCTTCGGATTTCGATTTATGGCGATCGTCCGTTTAATTAGAAGTGGGAAAATCGGACGGCCGTGTGTGCTTTCCTCTAGAACTGTGCGACGGTTGCGAAATAAAACGAAATTAATTATATTTCATTCTCATTCCCGCCACTTGTCTTTTTGTCTTTCTTATATTTCGAAAGAGATAAATGGCTCGGGCGTAGAATGATCTCAAATTATAAATTTATATATATAAAAAAAACGTGTGTGTGTACACATGCGCACACGACAGAAGCGAAACTTCAGTATTTTTATGTAGATGTAGGGAAGAGAGGATTGTTGTAAACTACACGTTGAATAAAATAAATAAGATATTCTATAATTACACAGGGAAGGGTGCATTTCTATAAATTACATGTTTAATAATATGAAGAAGACATGTTATAGTGAAAAACATAATTTTATTCCGATTGAATCTGTTCGTATTCTAAAAATGAAAATCGGTTTCTCCGCGCACATTCTCTTTCTTTCTCTCTGGTAGCACGGGGCTTTACTTGAGCCCCCTCTCCGTCCGTATTTCTCAGCTCAGTATCTCTCATCACTCTTTCTCTCTCTGCACTCATGCAGTCATATTTGCTCCATCTCTCTCGTTCATGACTTTGTTCATGGTAACTTTTTTGTGACGCTCCATATGATTTTACCCCTCGCTAACGTGCCCATAGAAGTTTCACTTCAAAAAGCAAGTGTTAAATAAATACATGCAATATCATAACGTTAATTTTAAAAATAGAATGTTACTACTTTCATACTTGAGTTGTTTCTTCACTCCCATGAAAAAAGAATGATCAAAAATGTTCACTGAACATTTTGAAAGAGTTTCGTCATGTATAAAAGAAATCCCTTTTACTATTTACTGTAAAATTTAGGTATATAAAAATATATATTTGTAATTTTAAGCACGTTTTAGAATATTTCTAGACAGTTTTCTCTTTGTTTCGCGAATCTTACGTCTGCTATCTAGTGAAGGTATTATAGGGTGTAATAGAAAAACTTGTGAAGTGAACAATGTTTTTGTTTAATCTCCCGAATGAGTTTTACTGGTAGTGATGCAAATATACTTTTACATCCAAGAAAACGGAAAAGAGCGATAACCTCTATAACGTCTTGTAATGAAAGTAGTGATGAGGTTGATGAAGATAAAGAAGATCCGGTTTTACATACAAGGACACAGAAAAGAATATCAGTAATTTCCACGTCGTCTGATCAAAGTAGTGATGAGGATGACGAAGGTAATGAACACGATGAAGAAAATAAAAATTCGAATGTACAACGGAATATTAGAGGTGGGGAGCGAGCACCATTTCAATTTACTGCTCATCCTGGCCCAAATTTCACTATTCTCCAGTCGTCAAAAACCAAATGTGTTTTCTATATGGAAAAGTTTATAGATTATGACTTACTAGACATAATACAATTCGAGGTTGTGTCAGCGCGAAGTGCGCTACGGGTTCAAGTGCGACGTACAAGGAGCTTTAACTCGAGCAGATGGAGATGCTGATCCCCAACGAGTATTGAGGAGAGCGGAAGGCACGATTTGAGCGGTATGTAGATGGTAAAAATTAAGACAGTATTGGGGGGGGGAGGTTGGTTCGGGGTGCCCGTTGCCGTGTCCAGACTTCGTACGATCAGGGGGAGGTATACCCATCACAACGCCAGTAGTTTCGGCCGCTTATAGCGGTACCAAGGGTTAGACGGGTCGTAAGCGCCGAGGGTATTAATCAGGGCGTTCGGTCTGGATAATAAGACATAGATAATAGACATAATAGTGGAACAAATTAATTTTTATGCTGAGAAATATTTGGAAAGTCGCCTGAATTTGAAACAACATTCAAGATTAAAAAAATGGATGGTAACAAACAGTAATGAAATACGATTTGTGAATTACTTACCAATAAAATTAAAAAATTTTCAAGGAAATAACCAAAAAAATGTATCATTTTGTTATAATTTAACTCAATCTTACAGCAAGTGCATTTACCGTGTTTTCGTCGAGAATATTGGTCATATCTTAGAAATAATTGAGCAAATCAATGCACATTCTCAAAATGAAATAAAACGAGTAAGGAGTTAAACAATTTTGACATAAAAAAAATTTCTGCGCAAAAATTGTGTTGCCTCCCTCTAATATGACGGTCTCGCTACGGGCCTGATCATGAAGGAGGAATTTATCTTTTACTAGTAAGAAAGAAAAATGAAACAAAACGTTTAAAGGGTTAACAGAAGAATGACACTTTTTTTGAATTTTATATTCAGTGGTTTTGATACAAAGACATGCTAATTATAGAAAACCGCGCTCAAGAAATACACTCTTTGACTTATTGTATCCTTGTAAAACTGTTAAAGAGACAATTTCTATTTCGAAGAGTTTATAACAAAATATAATAGTTTTAAATCAATCTGATTTTTTAAAAAAAAAATCCCCGCCGCACTGTTCCATCCGATCCGAGTGAAAACTCCACATCCGAATTTTCTAAATCGTTTCGGTCACGGCCGACGAACGAACGTTCCCGTATAATTACATCTCCCGATAGGTATTAAGTTATTAATGCATTTAATTGAAAACATAAACAATGCCGCGATTTACATAAATATTACACGGCCGTCACACCGCGCGTCCATCGTGTCGTAACACGCGTTCGCGTTTCTTCACCACGTCCGTTCATCCACTTCTGGGAAATCAGGGCCGCGTCGTCCGCACTGCCGTGCGTAATGATGTGGTTAATGATCTTTTTGATTCCGCACCGTGAAAAATACGTTCCGAAACGATCCGTTGTTATGATTTTCGGACGGCCGGAGATCGGTATCGTGTTCTTTTCGATGTTAATTAAGTAAAATACGGACGGAATTAATGATTAATTTGTATGTTTGTTTGTTTGTTTCTATTATTCGGACTGGTTTAAAATGTTGGATTTCGTTTCACTAATTAACGCTAACCAGACACGAAATTACAGGTAAAGTGAATTTCAAGCATAAAAGTATTATCGTACGGACAGCAATGGGACGACGGACGTGTGGGGTGGATGTTTGTTTTTGAATATGTATTGTTGAAATGCACGCGAACTTCAGAGCATGTATTTTAACAATTAGACTTTCACTTTATTGTTTTTTTTTTAAAAAAAATAAATTAATCTTTCAAATTAATGGCTTTGACCTGATATAAGTGTTTGTTGTTAATTTTTCAAGTGTGTAAAGCTAATCTTGTGTATATATATATATATATATATATATATATATATATATATATATATATATATATATATATATATATAACATATTAGAAGGTTGCACTGAATATAATCTATAAACATCTATCTATAAACTATATATAATCTATAAACAGCTCTAAAAAAAAGATATTAATATTAATAAAACTATTCTAATAATAGATCACCCGACTACTCTATTTAATAATTTAATTTCACCTACTAAATTTGAAGGGGGAGCTGCTATATTTCTAGAAATTAATAAAAATCATCATAAACACATTGAAGGTATTAAATTTATTATCCCTTTATTAATTAATATACTTCGTCTCCCTGACCGTTCAGAAGAGATATCAGCTAAACAAAATAATCCAGAAGAACGTAAGCCATGAGCTAATATTATTCTATAAGCACCTATTCAACCTCATAATATTATTGTTAATATACCGGCTAAAGCTAAACCTATATCTGCTACACTTGAATAAGAAATTATAGATTTTATATCAACTTGACGAATGCAAATCATTCTTACTATAAAACCTCCAATTAAAGAAATTCCAATTCAAATAATATTATATAACAAGTTAACTCTTCTTATTATATATATATATATATATATATATATATATATATATATGTAAAATACATATTAGGAGGTTGCATTGAAAGCCGTTGTTTTTTTGGTGTTTTTTGAGCATTTATTTCAATAACAAAGTGGCATAGAGCAACGGAGCACTCACTTCAGGTGCTTCAAATGTGAAGGCGACTGTTCGATATTTCACAATTTATTATTTTGTTTTGTTATTTGTATGATTTGCATTTATTTATAACGAATACTAAAACTTAAATAATTAAAACTTCCCAGTTAACTTCATAGTAAAGCTTATATTCGGCGTACAAATTAATTCGATGCCATTTTTATAGAAAACGTTTACAGAAGAATGGAATATAGTTTAATCCTCAAAATATCCGCCATTATTTCATATAACTTTATCTGTCGGGTAACCAGGGCCGTGTGATGGCATGGAGCAATGGAGCACTCGCTCCAGGTGCTTCTAGTATGAAGGCGACTGTTAGATATTTCACAATTTATTATTTTGTTTCGTTATTTGTATGATTTTTGTTTAATTATAACGAATACTAAAGCTTAAATAATTAAAATTTTCCAGTTAACTTAAATTTGTATTGTGTTGGCCAATAGGTAAAGTCGGATTTCTCGATCAATTTTTTTTGATATGTGAAAACTTTTCTAAACAAGTAATGTATTGTTCATTATGATTGAGTATTTATCATCTTGTAGGCAGTTTCATAATACCATCTTCCCAGTATGTTGTTCTTCAGCAAAAGAAATCTCGATACAAGCATACCACGGGCCTTTAAATAATCATTTTTTTCCCATTAACGTGATTTTCTAAGCAACGAAATAAATGGACATCTGATGGTGCTAGGTCCGGTGAATACAGTGGACGAATAAAAACATCTCAATTCAGCTCTCTCAATTTTTGTCTAGTCTGTAAAGGTACGTATGGCCTCGCGTTATCTCGATGGAACACTTCTCTCCTACTGACGCATTCTGGTCGATTTTCCCTAATGTTCTTCTTCAGTCTATCCAAATTACGAACAGTATTTATCAGAATCAATGGTTTGATTAATCGACAGGAATTCGTAAAACAAGTACCCATTTCCAATCTCACCATACACATAATATTACTTTCTTGGCGTGCAAATCGGTTTTGAGAGAAGATAAGAGTTTACTTCAATGTCTTTGTCGCGTCACAGTATCGTAGATAATTTATTATTCATTCCCAGTAACAATCCGCTTGAAAAATGGATCATTATTATTGAGTTTCAGCAATAAATCTCAAGCCGAACAAACTTTCATATGAACTTTACATTTTTGGTTTTTGATGAAATATGAGAAAGTTATAGTAAAAGCAAAATAATTAGTGACTTTTAGGACAGCTATATATATATATATATATATATATGTATATGTGTGTGTGTGTAGACATGTACGTAGCCGATCGCACGGAAATTTTTTGTTCATGTCGAGGACAACTAGAATGGAATTGTTCATGAAAATTGGAAAAAAATACTGATTAATAAAGATGAAAGGTTTCAATTACAAAATAACAAACGATCGATACAGAACCGGATACGCAACACAATCGAGCGTCGATCGAAAACAACACGCGAACCATTTATTTAATCCACAGTTTCATCATACGAGCAGAGTAGTGTTCGCCCGCGATGTACCACAAGAATAATAATTATGAAACGGTAACAATGCCGACGTTCGATTCGCCATCACACACACACACACGCACGCACGCGCGCGATACGATGATGCTGATGAACAAACAGCCGATTGTAAAAATGTAATGCAATTATGCAACGGATAAATCAACAGAGCACGCAAATGAAACGTCGAACGGTCTTGCCGACAGAGCGTAATGCAATCTTTCGGATGAGATCTCCGCTGGATTTCTGCGCCGGTGCGTTGCGTATGTATGTGTGTGTTTTTCCAGAATATTCACTGCTAGTTTCGATCGCTATTGAACGGAATCACGGGACCAGAAAGAAAGAATTCGTGTAGAATGTGAAATCTTGCTTTTATACAACACACATACAAACACACATTTATATATATATATATATATATATATATATATATATATATATATATATATATATATACATATACACATAAATATATTAGGTTGTAACATACCAAGTTGCCAAATTGCAGTCAGTCAGTCAAAAATGGCATATATTTCATATCAAAGCTTAATATTTAATCAAATATAACAATGAAATAGTTTCTTAACAAGAAAAAAAATCGATAGACTGAATATTTTTACCTTAAAATATAATAATCGAGCAGGAATAGAGGTATAGTAAAACTCGGTCTCACCTGAAACAAAAAAATAAATAAATAAATTGTCATGCCATTATTTTCATCAGTTTAGGAAATAACAGAGCAATCAGTACAAATAAAAAATCAACATTAAAAATAAAATAATCGTCAGTATCAGTTTTTCTCACACCACAATTGACACTGTGACTAAATTCAGATTCACAAAAGAATTCTTTCTCCATCCAACAAACCAAAAAAACATGTTTTTCAAATTAAAAATGTCAATATACATCAGTTTTAGTTATTGATATACACATTTCAATGGCGATTCCGTCATTTTATATTATTAAAATAAATATAATTTAATATACTTGACACTTGACTCGATGGCGGTGTTGAATTTAAGTAACAAGTGTTGAAAAATATAATTTATGATTTTGAGAAATCATGTACAAGATTTTTCTGTACTCTGGAGATCTGAGGATGATGGTATCGGCTATCGAAATGCACATAAACAACAATCAAAAGTGATTAATAATGATTTATTGTACATTTTTGATTAGAAAAATATTTTTGTGGTTTGTGGGATGAAGAAAGAATTCTTTTGTGAAAACAGTTTTGCTGTTATAAAGATGAGCCACTAGTGGATGTAACTCTAATAAGGGGTGTATTAGAAACAGTTTCTATAGTTCTTCTGTTAATTTCTACATATTTATCACGTTCGTTGTCGCGAAAAATAATTAAATTACATTTATTTAACACATTAATAAAATTCATATATTTTTTTTACAGAACTTTTTCATAATACTCGCTTTTAAACTCTAAAGTCAATGAATTACAGTGAGCTTTCATAGTAATATTTATGAGCAAATAGTATTTTATTAATATGTTTATATATATATATATATATATATATATATATATATAATAAGCCTAAAATAGTGAATTATTCACAATTTTAAAATTGAAATGAAATAAACTGAAAATCAGATCAACTGTTTGTCCAATAACATCGATGTTTAAAAAAATCTGTGCGGCAAACAGCTGCATCTATAGAAAAAAAAATGTAAGATCAGTTATTCTCAGCTCGACCGGACATTTTTTCCCAAAAAAAATTTGCAATTGTAAATACAACAGCGCGCGGACTAAGGTTACATCGAAAGGTAGCGGCACGCATCCGCACGCACAGTGACGCAAACGGTTACACACACCGTCGGGATTCGAACATGTCCCATCCGTTTTCGGATCGAGGGGTGCACGTAACGTATAAATGTGTGTGTGTGTGTGTTGGAAACGGACGAGAGGGCGGGCAATGGCGGGCGATGACAACAGGGTTGTTCGCCTAACGTCCGTCCGTCCATGATGTCGACGGTGGCTGATTAAAACGCGGCAGGGTGGTGGATGGTGGTCGGATAGAACGTTAGGCGTCCCACGGGGGTGGTTAAGCGTGCACAGTTCGTTGATTAGCTCGCTGTCGATTTAATTACCGGCCGGGGGTAGTTGGATTCACCTCGACACCGTACGTACGGTCCGATCTGCTGGTGTGGTTACATTGTCGATGGTTACATACATTCCTGATGAACACGCGTCCAGAGATTATTTCGAACTGTCGGATCTAAATTGAATTGATATAGGTGGTGCTGTACATATACACATATATAGATACACATACATACATACATACATATACATATATATATATAACTATATGCATGTATTGTTTTTTCAACGTTGATGTTTGGTATTAATGACTACGGTATCAACGATAATAACAGTTATACCTGCTTAGGAATACAGGTTCGAATGCAAGGGTCTCTTCCCATAGGAACAAATATTTAGTCCCTGAGAAATTTATCAATCTATATATATATATATATATATATATATATATATGTATGTATGAATTTAGTAGATTGGTAGTCGGTATCTGAATATTCGCTTAATTCTAAATTGAAATAAGATTAATCACTGTTGGGTACCTGTGATGTTTTCATGATTTATGGAATCGAATTTTAACAAAATAAAAAATTATTCATATATATATATATATATACTCGTATATATATATATATATATATATATATATATATATATATATATATATATATATGTGTGTGTGTGTGTGTATATACAAAATTATTTTTAATGAACTTAAGAAATATATAAAATGTGGGTCGCTTGATAAATATAGTAAAAAGAGAGTTAAACACCGTTTTTTTGACAAAACTTGATTTTATTTCTCAACATAGTCTTCAATGAGGACTATAAACTTAGTCCAGCGAGTCTGCAAAATAGGCATTGACGGCGACGATGACATCGACTAGAACATCTATCCACCGAGTCAAATTTTCAAGTTTGGTAAGATGAAGAAGTTGCACGGGGTCAAGTGCGGAGGATACGGTGGATGCGGAATCAATTCGAAGCCTAATTCATTCAATTTTGCCATTGTGACGATCGATTTGTGGGACGGGGCGTTGTTCTGGTGACAGAGCACTCTTTTGTGCGCCAATATTAGCCGTTTTTGTCCCAGTTCTTCTTTCAAACGGTCCAATAATGTTGCATAATAGATACCTGTCATCGTTTTCCCCTTCGTTAAGTAGTCAATCAGGATGATTCCTCGGGATTCCCAAAAAGCAGTAGCCATCAACTTCCCAGTCGACAAAACGGTCTTCGTTTTCTTCGGCGCACTTTCACCAGTGGTTGTCCACTTCTTTGACTGTTACTTCGACTCAGGTGTGGAGTATTGGATCCATATTTCATCCAGATTTAATAACAACTTGATATGGGATTTGGGTTTATTGCGACGGGTTTCGTTTTGTACACCACCCGATATATATATATATATATATATATATATATATATATATATATATATATAACTGGTGTGTGTGTGTGTTTATATTTGAAAATATCAAGTTGTAATCGTAATAGCCAATTTTAAAACGTCAACATAGCCTAAACACAATCTGACTATTCTTCGACATAGCCTAAATATGTCAGGTTAGAAAATGCATTGACGATTAATTCATCGATTCAAAGCAGACATCTTTTTTCCAACAAGGGATTCGTCAATTATACGACTGATAGAGCAAAGTTATACAAAATAATGGATGATATTTCGAAAACTGATTTTTCCATCAACATTAATTTTCTATAAGAAAAAGGCAGGGAATTAATTGATCGATTCAAAGCAGACATATTTTTTTCCGGCAAGGGATTCGTCAGTTATCCAACTGATGGAACAAAATTATACAAAATAATGGGTGAAATTTCGAAAACTGATTTTTCCATCAACATTAACTTTCTACGAGAAAAAGCACCGAATTAATTTGTAAACCTAACAGAAGTTGAATCTTAAAACGTTTCGATCAGATCTTGTGTTTATCTAGTTTGAAAAATATTTCATAATTTCTTATTCTTTTTTCTCGAAAATCAAAAAAATATAGAATAAAAATATTGAGTTCTAAGAAAGAATCTTATTTTTTACTTTCATGAATTCATCTATTTTTTTCTTGGTACTTTTTTGTTACAATAAATAAAGGAAAAACTTACAACTATGTAACGCCTAATGTTTCGTACGTAATTAAAATAAATAATAATTACGCATATATGAATATATGCGAATGTATATTCAAGAAAATGTACATAAATCTGAATGCATGCTTATGTTTATTTTTATTGCACGAAGTTGATACTTTCAACATTTCGAATAAAATGTAACGTGAAACGATTTCTGGGAAGTATAACAGTGGGTCAACAAAGATATAAAAACGGAGATCATGTAGGTAAATGTAGGGAAGACCTCCCGTAGTTATGATACAATCGTAACTACTATTTTCAGAGCATTTACACTGAAAATGTCGTGTCCTTGACTCGATTATTACAAGCCTACCTCACACGCTAGACAAGTATTATAATGAGTAAGATGGTAGTTCAGTGAGATCACATTCTTGACCCGCGAGGTCCATATACGTTGAAGGAATTGTATATCATAAAAGATGATGAGACGCTCTGACATCCAGCTGTCCGACAGCAGCGTTCGTCCGTGCTGTACGGGCAATTTTCGACTGAAATAAAAAAAAATGTATCCTTCGACGAATGTACAATTGTCGTCAGTCGGTTGACAGGTGCGTAATTAAGATATATAGTTCAGTCGGTTATGGTGGCCAGTTTCCACTTAAAGAGTTATCAGTTTGGATCTCGTTCGCAATTGACGGTCTCGACGATTCAAATGGTGTCTTTTTTTCCGCAGCGCACGAATCTTTTTTACATACATTCAGAATTATTTATCTCTATTGTCACACTTTTTATTACACGATATTTGCATACGTGAATCTATATTTAGGTTATCTACCTTTTTATAGGTACTCTTATTGTTTTAAATCGCGGCGAAAGGGAATCGCAGACTCGAGATAACCATCCTCTCATATCAAAATTACACTCTTGAAAAATTTAAAAGCGTAATAATTTATTATACAGAACAATTTCAATTATAATATTGGATCAGTGCAAAAGTTCGTGTACGATTCGAAATTGAAACTCAGACGAATATTTTTCGCAGAAAATGCTTCTATTAATCAATTATGTATTTACCGTCGTTTTCTGCAATCATTTTCCAACGCTCAAGCAGCTGCTGGATTCCTCGTTCGTGAAAGCTGCACGGTTTTTTGGTAAAAAAAGGTGGTAAGGTGATTTTTGACGGCATCCACGGGATCAAAATTCTTATAGTTTAAACTGTTCTGCAGCCACTGGAACAAATGATAATCCGAAGATGCAATGTCCGGAGCAAACGGTGGATAAGATATGATTTTCCATTTCAACTGCTTCAGTTTTTCTGTATGTAGTTTTGCGTTGTCGTAGTGGAAGATGGCCTCCTTGCGACTGACCAAAATCGGACGCTTTTCTTTAATTGCTGCGTTCAGTTTGGTTAACTGTTGGACAGTACTTCCCCTTAGTAATCGTTTCGCCTCGTGGGAGCAGTTCAAAAGAAACAACACCTTTGCAATCCCATCAAACACACAGCAACATCTTCATCGTATGCAAGCAAGCTTTGGCGACTGGTTCTGCCCCTTCATTCGCTTGTTTCCACGTTCTTCTACGTCGGGCGTTGTTGTACAGGGTCAATTTCTCATCACCAGTCATTAACCGATTCAAAAAAGACTGTCTGTTATGGCGTCCAAGCAGAGAAACTGCCCAGAAGATGCGATCAAACTTGTTTTTACCAGACGGGTGCCGCACCCACGTATCTAGCTTCAACGTGAACCCCAGCTTCTTTAAATGCCGGAATGCAGTCGATCTGTCAACGTTGAGTGTCTCGCCAACCTCTTCTGTCGAAATTTGTGAGTCATTGTCAACTAAAATTCGTACAACATCGTCGAACGAGATTGATCTTCGAGGTTACAATCACCAAGTCGAAATTTAACAAACAATTTCTTCACAGCTAGAAGTGATGGCGCGTGGTCAAAATAAACCTCCCGAATATTTTTCGTTTCCCCGCCAACGATTACTCTTTTCCGAAACTCATACAACATGAATACATTTCAATCACGAGCGCCTCCATGCGGCACTCTTAACACCACCTATTGAATCGTACACGAAATGTTATACCGATCCAATATAATAGATTTCAGAGATTTCAAAATAATATTAATTGATGAAATAAAATATATTTTAAAAAAGCATCAGAGATATATAGGAAACAAGTTATGAAGAAAATATCTATACGCACGGTATTTAAACACTAAACTTATTAATAATACAGATACAACAAACATCATCATCTAGAAAGATACATATTCATCACTGAATCCTTCTGATATCACTTTAAAATTCTATAAATATTTTTTTGCATTCCTTCCATAAATTATAAAAAAATAAGATAAAAAAATGTACAGTTTCGACAGTAATTCCATCATTTTCAACGCGCTGAAATTAGATTTTTACAATAAAGTACTATCATAGAAATGTTAATATCTTACTATAAAGATGTCTTAACTACAAATAACAGAAATGACATATTACTGTTTTAAAATGAGCCTAATTATTCAATTAAAAGAGTTAGATTCTTTTTAGTTTACACAGTTATACCTGAAAAATTAATTAATATTAACTTTATTATTAAAATGTGATAATACTATATCGATAGAGGAGAACACGAAGTTTTGACTATAAGATCAGATTTTTCTGGACCGTGGCACTCTGAAAACGACGGATCGCCATGAAAATGAGCAGAAGAAATAATCGCAAATCAACAATAGTCGTTTATTACATTTTTTTGGTTAAAAAAATTGGATTTTAAACTCATTTAGAAATATATATATATATATGTATATGAATATATGACCTATCGAAATTGAAATTAAATGAAATGAAATAAAAGCGTTGGTCGCATCGAACACTGACAATACAATTTTAAAACTAGACAGATAAAGAAAACAATTCGAGATATTCTAGCAATTCTGGATTTTTCTGGACCTTGGCACTCTGAAAACGACGAATCGCCATGAAAATGAGAAGAGGAAATAATCTCAAATCAACAATAGTCGTTTATTACACTCTTTGGTCAAGAAAATTAGATTTCAAACTCATTTAGAACTATATATATGAACATATAAGCTACCGAAATTGAAATTAAATGAAATGAAATAAAAGCGTCGGTCGCATCGAACACTGACAATACAATTTTAAAACTAGACAGACACTGAAAACAATTCGAGATATTCTAGCAATTCATATATATTAAACGCGGTCGGACACTGGCGACCAAGCGTTCGTCCCCGGAGAAAATGCATATTCATTGATACGTTCAATACCGGACGACGAGTCGGTTACCGCCCGGAATCCGACAGACATGTTCGAATTCAACGCCCACTGCGATCAGCCGACAAACGTGGCACACAGTACAGCGCGGCGGAGGCGGCTGTGGCGACGGTGGCGGCGGCCGCCACGGTGCACACGCTGTCGATATCTGTCGTTACGCTCTGAATTATTGCAGATAATAAATATAAGAGAGGATGTGCCGTATCGAAAGTTTCTCTATCAATTGTTCATTCCGCACGCTATCTGCGCTCATATATTTATATGTATATGTATATGTATATGTATATGTATATGTATATGTATATGTATATGTATATGTATATGTATATATATATATATATATATATATATATATATATATATATATATATATATATATATATATATGAGCATTTAAAAATTCACGAACATCATCATTTCATTCGATTTGTAAAACTGTTAAACGTGTCCGTCACATTTTAACCCAACGATAGATTCAATAGATCCGATCAGATTAGAGGCCTTACTGACTCTTCACTGTGAAATTACGGCCGATTTTAATCGAATATTGATAGTTTTATTGTTTTTTTAATGCAGCAGTTCCACAAATAAATGTCACTATACATGGAGTACATTAATGTTTGGTATGTTACGAAAAACCGATCATAAACTAAGTTATAAAAGTCGATAAATATTGTAGAAGCGTTTCGTTGAAAGATTAATGAATGAAAGGGATAATTTAATGGGGTACGAAGCGCTTTATAAAATGTATAAAAATTGGTTTAATTTTTGCACTGTCTAATTTTTTTATAGTAAGTTATGTTTCTTGTCAATTGTCAATTAAAGTCACTATCTGAATATTTTTTTACAACCGGTCTTGCCTGCTGACATCTTCAGTTAGACACTTAATAGCACTCAGTACATACTGAAAATCTGCCTGAAGTGATTAATAAACGAAACCAGCTATAGAAAATATTCAAATGTTTAAATTTTTTATATCACATATTAAATCAAATCACATCATATTAAAGATCTTAAAGTAACATTTTCTCACATGTGGATTTAGTCGTTATTTTTATTAATGTTTTAATATGAAATTCTAAAAGTTACTCTGAAAATAAATCATAGTTCGCTTTCGACAGTGATGCCAGAGTATCCTCAGAACTCTAACGTACAGAAAAATTGACTGTGTATGGAGTAAAAAGTGAAAAAAGAATTCATTTGTGAAAGTGAATTGAGCGACGGTGTAGTTCTGATACTGTGGCTCAAAATGTGAAAAATAATTAAAATATTTTCTCTCAAATTACAACATATACATATTTTTTTCCTCTTTCTCACAGTATATGACTTCATCCGATTATCTCATCAATTAATATACCAAATAACAATAATAACACCAAAACATTACGAGCACAGTCATTGCAATTACAGTACTATTGTGAGGAAATTAATTGGAGAATTTTCTTGAAGACTGTTGTATTATAGATACTTTTTTCTCTTTCTAACGACGTACGAATTAATTCAAACATCTGAGATAACCAATAATCAGAATATTTGGTGATTTATTATTGAACATTTATGATCAGAAAAAAATGTGATTTGTGTGAGCTGAACAATTAATTTATCTTCTATGGACAACATACACAATTTTATATATAAATAAACAGAAAAGTATACTTAATTAGAGCCATATTTGAGAATAATTATACTTTTAAAATTTAATTTAATGTAAATTGATTCATAGAAGATATAAACTTGTTCGACGTTTCTATTTTTCTTGTGATTAAATAGATATGTGTGTGTATGCATACATGTCTATCTATCTAAATAAATATATATATATATATATATATATATATATATATATATATATATATATATATATATATATATATATATATATATGAGAGAGACAATTAAGAGTGAAAAAATAATGTAAAACAATATTAAATCAAGAATGAAAAAACATACAAACAGATCCTCTGATTCATCCATTTACAGGTAAACAAAGATCTACCTGCAGATATTCCTCGTCAAGTTAATCTAGATTCGTATCGCAAGCAACGATGCGTCGGATCGTATCGCGTTCGATCAGCGAACATTGCGAATCGTTGCTTATTAGTTTTGAAACAATCAAAACGCTGTCATATAGATAACAATGTAACGATAATGTGCAATTGTGACACGAACAGTCGCATCGATGTATCATCATTAAACGCGGCCACCGATCGCCGGTAAATGATAGTGTTGGTAGGTGACTAAGGCACGGTTACATTCACTTGCCGGGCAATGCAAATGCAACGTCGTGCACCAATTGTTTAAGAAGTGATCAGTCCGTTCCTGCGAATGCACCTACCGCCAAGATGCATGCGTCTAGTGGACGACAAATGACACTGCGCGACTGAGTCACGAACCGACGGAACACAGGTTTGAGTCGCGTTTCGTTTACGGATTTCACGTTTCGTTTCTGTCTCGGTTGTCTTATGAAACCGCGACATAATTTCGAAAAATCGAACGATAATCGATCCTATGAAAATGATACAGTTTAGAAAGTTGAATTCACAATACTCTGGTTCAATTGCTGTTCAGAAATTATTTCTCTCGCCGTACGAACTATTAGATTGGTGCAAAAATAATTTCGATTTTTATCACTTTAAGTTTGGCAACTATTTGTTGTAGTTACAGTTATCTTTTGTTATTGTCATGTGATACATGATTGTAAACAATGAAATAAGCACTACTGATTTCAATTTATTTCCATTGTTTTCATTCTTTAGTATTGTTGAACCTCTTAAATTATTCATCGAAAAAAAGCAAATTCGCGCGATTTTGTTGTATGGGTTTAAATTGGGACGTAAAGCAACAGAAACTGCTCAAAATATCGAAATTTTTTTGGCGAAGAGTCAATTAATGAATGAGCAGCTCAACACTGGTTCCACAAATTTCGTGATGGAAACGAAAGCCTACATGATAAGGAGGATCGCGTTCAGCTAGAGACAATAATGATTTAAAAACTATTATTGAAGCGGACCCACGTGAAACAACTCAAGAGATGGCAGAAGTACTCAGTGTTGATCGTTCAACAGTTGTTCGACATTTGGGCCTAATTGGAAAAACAAAAAAGCTGGATAAATAGGTGCCGTATGATTTATACTCGATACGTAAAAATCGCAATTATTTTTGCACCAACGTAATATAAAAAAAATTATTATCTTTGAAGCTGTTCGATAAATCATTTTTCATTGTTACTGATGTACATTTCTATAGTGGTGTCGTCATCGTCAGAGTGCAGAAAAATCTAAGTGCTCTTGGTATCCGTTTTAGTACTCTTCGGATTATGGAGAATTATTATTCATACGCTTAAGAAACAATCAAAAAATATCAATAATCAATTATTCAACATTTGTTGTTGATGGGATAAGTGAAAAATTAATTTGTGGAAATGAATTTAATGAATTTAACAACAGTGTCAGAACTATATTTTGATAGATCAGACGGTTTCGCCTCTCGCTCGCTCCCCCCGAACGGATAACAGAAATTAACAAATTATACACACAGATAAACCGCGTAAAATGTAAGTAGTAAATTTTTTATTGCAAAAGCTTATAAAAAGTAACAACAACATTAAAATATGTAATATTTTTTTTACTTTAAAGCTTCAGCGAATACAATATTTTGAATAAATTTCCTATCAGTTTCACATTGAAATCGTATACACCCGTTTCGTTGTACACTAATATTATTGTGAACAACTGTATCTGTTTCTAGTAAAATTTGGCAACATTTCTCTTTTCAATAATTCCAAATTATATACATATATATATATATATATATATATATATATATATATATATATATATATATATATATATATATATACATACATATACAAAGACATATATATATATATATATTTATATATGTATACATACATATATATATATATATATATATATATATATATATATATATATGTATATATACATACATATACACACATATATATATATATGTATATATATACATATATATATATATATATATATATATGTGTGTGTGTGTATGGATTTGTGTGTGTATATGTGTAGAGTGCATTTCCATATGCACGATAATGGCCTGGCCGTTTTGTCTCAATATTTGAGTCCGTTCTGTACGGGCAGCGTGTGTGTTCCAACCGTAGATACGGATCAGGACGTGTCGCTTGTTTGTTTACCGTATCTTTAGCCGGATCGGTCTTGACATATAAATCACACATCGGAGTCGAGCTGCCGAGGCGACCGACCAGTGGAGAAGAGATACATATACATAGGAAACAGCTATAAGCCGGCAGCGAACAAGCTTTTAGCTGTACGCTCCTTCGCGTATTCGCAACGCTCGTTTTCCGAGCCGTGTACACTCTTTTGCGCCACTTTTCGATCGTTCACTGCATACATGCTCGTTTAAAAGGACTACGAGTCCTGTTTTATTTCCGAAACGTAACGTACATGTACGTGCGTTTAGTTGTTTGGTTCGTGATGAAAGGGATCCGATTAACGAATTATTTTCATTTGGGTAAATGTATTCGTTATATATATATATTATATATATATATATATAATGATTTTTCTTCATATTTTAATAATGATACTATTTTAAAACGTTTCTTTTAAAGAAAATCACTCTTCAAAAAAATCATATAAAGCGTTCTGACACCGTGGCTAAATTCACTTTCACAAATGAATTCTTTGTTTCACCCTTCAAGTTAATGATAAATCTGAGAGTTTAACTTGACGCTCTGAGGATGATAGCATTGCATTCGAAATACGCATAAGTAGCAATCGAAAATCATCGATAATAATTTCTTGAATGTTTTTGATCGAAAAGTTTGGCACGGTTTGTTGAGAGAAAAAAGAATTATTTTATGAAAGTCTGAAAAATTTGCAGTGTAAACTTTATAAAGTTGAAGATATATTTGAATCATGCCATAAGTAATGCAATATTTTCATATAGGTGAAAATAGATGATGGAATACTTTGCAATTGTTGTAATAACGTATCAGACGCATATGCTGCTCAATTATAAGCAACGTTTTCTTAGTCTAATCGTGGAAGATTAACAGTGATCACGAAAATTTACAAGAAAAAATATCAGTTATTATGGAAGTGTCAAAGGAGCATATTAGGCATATTTTGCTTGGAGTGTTTCGTCAAGGGAACAACGCTACAACTTCTGGTTCAGATATTATTTATTTTAGACAAGGACAAATACGTTTTCAACGATTTCGATTCGAGAACTACAGCTTTGAAGATGAGAAAAGTTCAGAACGTCCTCATCAGTTTGTGATGAGATCATGCGGACACTAGTGGAACAAAATCCTAGTTCAACAGTAAAAGAATTAGCCAAGAAGCTCAAATCAACACATTCAACTATTCATCGGCACTTGAAAATGATTGGTAAGTTTTCTAAGCTCGGTCAGTGGGTTCTGCAAGTTACAGGATGTTAATTCAAAATAACACGTGCGCATTTTCACTTTTCATCTATGCAAATTGCAAAATGATTCGTTTCTGAATAGAATGTTACTGGAGACGAAAAATGTGTTGTTTATAACAATATTAAACGTCGAAGACAATGGGTTGACCGCAACGAAACACCATCTTCAAGTACGAAAGGAGGGCTTCGTCCAAAAAAAGTTATGTTGTCTGTTTGGTGGGATATGGAAGGAAATATCCATTACGGGTTACTACCAGAAAATCGAACCATCACACAGGAGTTGTACTGTGAACAACTAGTAAGGCTATAGTTATCCATTGATGAAAAACGGCCAGCATTATCCAACAGAAAAACCGTAATTTATCACAAAGACAACGCCCGACCTCACAAAGCACGCAAAACTCTCAAAAAAAATGAGGAAATCTGAATAGAAAGTTATGACTCATCCCGCAATATTCCTCTGACCTAGCACTATCGGATTATCATCTGTACCGAAGTCTCCAAAATCACATCAATGAAAAACAACTTAACACGGAGACTAATGTTCGAAGAGAGTCAGATTCTTCCTTTAATGCAAAACCCAAAAACATTTATCGTCAGGGTGTTGAAAATTTAAGATTAAGATAGGAAGAAGTTGTAAATAATAACGGAAAATACATTCTGTGTCAAAATTGAAACGTGAATATCTTTTTCGCTGCTTGAAAACTTAGTTTTAAAAACCGCAATATTTATGATATGTCCCAATACAACGTGCATTTCAAAAAAATATATGGTAAAATTCATTCTCACAAATAACCTTTTCATATTTTTATAGATCACACACATTTCTTCTCTTAAAAATGTTCAATAATTGATTATTAATCATTTTTATTGTAAATTATTACAGCTTTCAAAATCAATTATATCATTTTCAGAGAATTAATGTATTGGAAACTATTTATTTTTTTTACTTGACCGCTTATATTGTATTTTACTTTGGGAAAGGCATCAAAATACATTTAAGAATTTCAAACATTTAATAACCAATAATACACATTTTTTGCTTAAAAACCATTTGTATGATTTCCAAAGGAGTGAATACTCATGTGACAAAAATATGTAATTATAAAATTATTTTATTGTCATAAAAATTAATGTTATATCTTCACGAATTATTTTACCATCGCTCCACAAACCAAAATAATTTTTTCTAATAAAAAATTAAGTAATTGATTACTTTTTTATTGCTATTTGTTCCCATTTCGATGGTAAAACCCTGATCTTTAAAATATATAAAATAAAAATATTCAAATATAATTTAAATGCTATAAACACAGAAACATAAATATGGGATAAGAGAAAAAAAAAGTAAACTTCTACATTTTCTGAATTCTATGGTATTCTATAATTTTTCATCTTTGAAACGGTTTTCATACATTTCATGTAAAAATGACAGCCGCTTCGTTACATATACAAACTCATTGATTCCTATTTAAGACACTGAAAGACATTTCAATTTCTTTCTCATACTTGAACAACAGTTCTTATTCTCGGATGATTTACTACAGCGATCGGCGGAATACACACGTTCACTTATGCAAAAATCCACAGTGCGTCCAAAGACCTCGTTTCTCAATCGCCGATAAATTACTCGTGCGATATTATCTCCATCCTATTTATTACAAACGTGCGCACAATAACGCTACAGGATGGCCGAGCTAATATCGATTATTAAGTGAATGGATCACACGACCACCAATCCACACATACGGACCATTTCGAACAGACTTTTAATTACGCGAGGTCTCTCGTTGAAAACTAATTATGAATTTCTTAATTTATTATGTTAGTTCAGCAGCTACCATTCATTGTACATTTAATTAATCTCGGATTATTTATGTTACTAGTTACTGCTGGTGAACGAACAACACAGACGTATGTGTTAGTATGCAGCTACTACATTTAAAACATGTTTAAAATGGTGATACTGAACAGAAATCTCGATTAACTTGAACATGGATATATATATATATATATATATATATATATATATATATATATATATATATATACTGGTACATATTTAATCACGGACTTAGTTGCATATTATTAAATAAATTCCCACGTCGTTTCCAGTTTCAACTCAAATAAATAATATTAATTAAAATAATCAGTTTGAAATATGTAAAATAAATATGAAAAAGCTTGACCTATTCTGTACATTGCATTCGTTGTAAAATGTACGGGAGCTCAAATATCATTTGACGCTTGACAGGCTTTTCAACTATGTATAAAATCACAAATGTAAACACTAGTCTGTACTTTTACAAAATATAGACACGTTTTATATACATATACATATATATATATATATATATATATATATATATATATATATATATACCTATATATAAATACATATATATACATATATATACATATATATATATATATATATATATATATATATATATATATATATATATATATATATATATACACCCATTCGCAGTGGACGGATTTATTCTGAGTGAAGAATTTATTCGCAATTGTTTGTTGTTTCAATTTTTGAAGAAAGAGACCGCAATTAATGCAACTAAAAACATTTGTGATATATTAGGTGATGTTTTGAATGTTCGAAAATGTCAGAGATAGTTCAAAGAGTTTCGATCGGGAAATTTTGATATGAAGAATAGTCCTGGAAGTGGATGACAAAAAAAAGTTGATGAAGACATCTTAACTGCCGAAATTGAAGCAAATCCAACGCTAACTATTCAAAAAATTGCTGACAGTTTGGGATACTCTTGGTCAAATGTGCAAAAACACATTTAAAGAATTGTATAGGTGTGGAGAAAGGAAAAATGGATACCGCATCAACTGAGTGAAGACAACATGACCGACCACATGTTTCAAAAATCATAAAGGACAAAATTAAAAGCTCAGGATGGATAACAATTCGACATCCACCGTACTCAACGGATCTTGCACCGTCGGATTACCATCTTCTCACGTCAATGCAACATTTTTTTAGATGGTAAAAAATCGAAAAGTTAAGAAGAGGTTAAAAATGGACTAGCTTAGTATATTAATTCAAAACTTCTTGATTTTTATGCAAGAGTTTTAAAATGTTGACTGAGAGATGGAGGAAGGTTGCATTTAACGAGCGGAATTATATTTGAAATTAATTTTTATTAAATAAAATTATTAGCAGCATTTACTTCTTTCAATAAAAACAGACACCGATTTCTGATACACCTAACATATATATATATATATATATGCATGTATATATATATATATATATATATATATATATATATATATATATATATATATATGCTGAAAATGTACCAAACACACCTGCACATACCGGAATAATTAAAATATCATAATAGATGAGCAGCTTCTCTGCTCCTCGTATTCGAGATCCAGAAAACGAATTTCAAGATACACGACTTCCTCAAACATATGAATAAACATGAATTCGTGAAAAAATGTGAACACTCATTCCATATAACAAATTAATTCGTTTTTGTACGTCGCGCAAAAAAAAGAGAACACTTCGATGACCCCGCCTGATAGTATGTGAAATAGAATATGATATAAACTAGTGTAATCTTTCCACAATATTTACATTCAATTTAAATCTTTTATGAGCATGTATACATATATATATATATATATATATATATATATATATATACATATGTGTGTATATATATATATATACATATATATATATAGTATATGCAGGAGTAGCAGTTATAGTGAAAGATTTATATGTAATTAAAACAGATACATGCCCATTTTTTTATTGTTTACAGTTGCTTAACTAATAGGACTTGAATTTAGGGCGTCACTATGGTTTACAGAGATGAGAGTTTTATGTTGGTGATAGGTAGTTTAATATCTAATTTTATATATACGTTTGTATTTATTTATATACATATATAAATATATATATATATATATAAATATATATATACATATATATATATATATATATATATACATATAAATATATATATATATATATATATATATATATATATATATATACATACATATATATGTACATATAAATATATATATAATATATATACATAATATGAATAATAAATTAATTGAATTATAAGCAAATATCTGTTATATTTTCTAACATGACTTGGTTTAATAAACATCACCTATCAAGTATGTTTTTAAGACACATTTCTACTTGAAAGAGATTGATAACAGCATAACATATTGTTTATAATAAAATATATTTCATAAGGATGATGCTATATATTCTATTGTTCATTATTATTTCATATACAAAAGTATGTATATATATACACAAGTTAGCTTATACATATGTCTATCTATATATAAAGAAAATATTCAGTAAATATCAAAAAATTGACAAAGAATTTTTAAAAGAACGTGTAGAGATTTTGTATTGAATTATTATTAACGACCATAGACTAAGTTAGCAAAAGTATATTTGAATCATGAAGAAAAAATGCTCAAAGAGTATATCTGAATGATAAAGAAAAAATGAAACCTAAAAGGTCAACTTTAATCAACCCCTTAAGTGGATATGACGGATATATCCGTCTTCTCCACTTGTGTTAAGTTTGTGTTTCCCAATTAAGGGATTAAACGGAATCGAATATATTATCATCGTTAATGTTATTTATTAAGCTGTTTCTGGTGGTGTTCGTCCTTTCGTTCTTCATCCTAATAAAATTAATTATATTTATTTTTTTAAGCTCCTTCATATCTTTTTAGTGTACTAATATTACTATAAATAACTGCATGTGTTCTTAGTAAGTGGAGAATCGAATAAATAGTAAAACATCTAACCTACAATTGTCAACGTTACTCTTTTCAATAATTCCAAATCATTTATATATATATATATATAAAAACAGTTTTTTAAGATTGTTGTTTTGAGAACAATATCGTGTATTTTTTTCCGGGCAGAATAAAAAAGAAGTGTAATACACGACTACGCACCAACCCTTTCGTACGATTCGTGCGAAAGAAAAAGAAATCTCAGGCCCGGAGGTGGTGCATCTGTCGTGCGACCGCAAGTGCTAACATAAAAACGAACTTAATTCGTCCGTCTTCAACCCCTTTTCTTTAAATTTATTACGCCGTAAGCATAACAACACCGTCGCGACATTGTTTCACCCGTGTACATTTTAAACTGTACACGGGTATTTTTTTTTCATCCGGCATAATACTTCAGTGTTCCGCGTGCGGATCGCGTTCGCACGGACGTTGGGCGTTCAAGAAGGAGCGCCGGGCAGGATTTCACGGGGCGACGGTCGTCGCAGACGCGCGAGATGGTTGTATGTGTGGGGGTGGTGTTGTTCGGACGACGGCGATGGTCTGTCGTTGTTTCTACAAGCAAATGCACTTATTTTCGCGACGGGACGCTGCGCGACAAAATAACGA
The DNA here is from genome assembly GCA_034766995.1 of Acanthacorydalis orientalis. NCBI lineage: Eukaryota > Metazoa > Arthropoda > Insecta > Megaloptera > Corydalidae > Acanthacorydalis > Acanthacorydalis orientalis. The sequence goes on along the minus strand of CM068316.1, from coordinate 4,342,778 downwards.
ACTCTTTCAAGTCCGTGCCGGAGCAATAGATTCGCTATGGATGAAAAACTTTTACGAGTATATACATTATCCGATTGCATGCAGTGTATAGGACGTTTCTTTTTTTCCCATATAAATGTATATCAAGTGTGACAATAGGATAGAGGAATATCGAAACAGTTGACACGGCGTGTTGCTGAAGTGTGTGTCAATATCTGACTCGAATATATCATGCTCTTCTATTTTAACAAACTGTTAAATATTTTTTGTTTGTTTCACTCGAAGAATTAAACGAAATATTAGGTCGGTAGGGAAATGATTGCGGTTTTTATTATACGAATTCTAACCATATCTTTTTTAAAGCAAGTGTCATTTCATCCTGTTCATGAAAAATCACTGATTGTGACGGACGGAAGCTCCGAAAAGTCAGTATTAAGGCAGAACTGATGAACTTTTTTTCATATCTCTTGTACTATAAAAAATTCTGATTAAAAATATTTAATAGATAATTGGCCATTTTTGATCGCGTGTACGCATTTCGATGCTAGTGTCGTTATTTTTAGAATTATGAGATAAAATAAAAACATTTATTTCTGTGCCTAAACCCTTTGAAGATAATAGAATCTTTATTGATGAAATTTACCTCTTAAACCATAAAGATAACTAATTAAAAATATTTAATAAATGATGATTGGCAATTTCTGATCGCTTGTGCGCATTTCAATGCTAATTTCATTATTTTGAAAATTCTGAGATAAAAAAAAAACATTTTTTTTCTGTACCTAAACCCTTTGAAGACAGAACCTTTATCGATCAAATTTACCTTTCAAACCATAAAAAATCCTAATTAAAAATGATTAATAAATGATGATTGGACATTTTTAATGACTTGTACGCATTTATATGCTAATGCCATTATTTTTAGAATTTTGAATTAAAAAAAAAACACTTTTTTCTGTGCCTAGACCCTTTGAAGACAACAGAATCTTTATCGATCAAATTTACCTCTTAAACCATAAAGAAGTCTGATTAAAAACTGGTGATTTAAATTGAGGTTTTTGTAATTCCGGAAATAAGAGTAAATAATTTGGATAATTATAAAAATCAGTGAGATTTTATATATTGGTGCTCTGAGAATGATGGTATTGCTATTGAAATGTGTAAAATTAACGACCAATAATCATTCAGAGAATATTTTCGATGAAAATGTTTGTAGTTGGTGGAGAGAAAGACAGATTCATTAGTAAAAGATATTTCATTTTATTGGGTGTAAAAAATAATTCGGTGACTTTAAATTGAATCAATCATCATTCTGTTTTGAATTAACATATTTTCGTGTCGTTTTACAATTTTGAAGTGCCAATCTTAACATTTAAAATGACTATATATCTTGGCCAAGCAGCTAGCATAACTTCATAAAACAGAAGCGAACATGATCTGACGTTTAAAAAGCAGCATATTAGGCTTTACATACTCTTCGCATTTCAGCTGAGAAAAAAATATAGCCGAAGACGTGAGAATGATTTATTCCACTTTGGAGAAGGTGTTCGGACATATAAAACATGCAAAAACAGTGAAAAAGATCCGAAAATGTATTACAACTTCATTGATTCAACGCAGTCATCTTTTTTTATAAGGGATTCGTCAGTTACCCCACAAATTGATCAAAGTAATGGGTGATATTTTGAAGATTGAAATGTATTCCATTTTTCTGTAAACAATCAGTTTTTTTTTTAAAAAAAAACAAGACGCCGAATTAACTTGCAGACTTGATAATATTTGAAGGAATGTCAGTTGTTCACATCACCTGTTATCTCACTTCCAGAAATGAACAACGTTCGAATCGCTGATAGCTGCCAAACAATAATAACGACGATAATGGTACGCGAACGATGATTTCCAAATCTCGAATAATATCGACGTATCGTCGTGTGTGGTTCAGTGTATGAAATCCGCTTAAAATAATCAGGTCTGGCACTGTAATCGGATCACGTTGGAGACACGTCGAACTTAAGACATTATAGACCCCGTGTTCGAATCCGTAGCCGTGGGGCGCGTACGCTGTCGAAGATTATGTTTTACAAATATGTTTGTGGCTCTTGTGCATGTTCGGATGGCACCAGTGAATTTTGTGTGAATAGACGACGACGACGACGCACGTCGATCGCGCGCTAAGCCCGTACAAATCTGACAAGTGTTTGTCTTATACGTTGACATTATCGTCGAGGGAGTTATGAAAATTGAGATTTCGTCTCGAAACACAGACATGTGTTTTGTGTGAGATACAAGAAGATTATCAGCCGAATTATTTTTCTTTTATAATAATTATTTTTTTTTGTATTGTTCGTGGAAAAAACGAGATAGAGTGTTTGGATTAACAATACACGTATTTTTTTCTACTCTACTAGATTTGTCGAAGAGTCACTTTGGTTTCGAATCGAAATATAATTTAGTATCCTGTGGCTAATTTGCAATCCAGCGATTACAAATTAGTGTACGAATTTAAAATGAACGAACATCTGTCAAATCGATTACTAAAAATTCACCACAATCAAATGCATGATTCATTTTCATAAATAAACTCAATCAATCAGATTATTAATCTTTGATACAAAACCTGTTAACTTTAATATAGCTCTATAATAGTAGAATACTCAGATGTCATTTGTAGACAGACAATAACACAACTCAAACTTGGAAAAAAATCTATAAAAAATATATTAAAAGAATACCCTTAATCATATCCTGTTTTAAACCCATTTTATTTGTTTCTGTATTTTTTATACATAACTCTAATATGATACAAAGAACATATTCTTTATTACTGTTAAACAGTTGTAAATCACAAGTGATTTATGAATTTTCAGCAGTAAATTTATAATTTTTACATTCTAATAAACAAATATTATGTTTTGTTTATATTACACAGCAATTTATTTAGTTATAATAGTAATTTAACTATATGCCATATAACAATTAGTTGTACAAATTAATTCGATGTCTTTTTTATCTATCAATATAAAAATATTTGTATTAAACTAGTTTCAGCACGTATGCCATGCTCAGGCAGATATCGAAATCTGATTTTAAATCTCAATCAAGTGCGTTTATAAATAGTTTAGATGAGGAATGGTTCATAATTTTAGGCATAATATATCGCTTCACTTCTGGTGTTAATTTATTCATTTAACCCTTCAAGCGGACATGCTGAATATATCCGTCTTAACCATTTGTTTTACGCGCAAACTACCCACTTAAAGGGTTAATATGCTGTTTATATTAATATTTCAAAGTTTTTAAAAATGTTTAACTGACTTTATTTAAACTTTTATAGCATCTATCGTATTACTTATTTTCCGTCATTAATATTTAATTTTAAGAGTAAGAATAGAATAACTGACATCTAAATTGATTCATAAATTTCAAATAAAGTTTATCTTTTGTCACAGTATCAATACTTGATTTTCACACAAAACTCTCAATAGAATTTTCAAACACTGCTGCGATTATATACATACATATATATATATATATATATATATATATATATATATATATATATATATATATATATATATATATATATATATATATATATATATATATATATACATGGACTTAAATCTCTTGTTGGCTTCTCAGAGCGGCCTGTGTATGCCAAACAGCTTGGCGAATGAATTGTAGCATATCTTATACAGTTTTAATTAGTGGGAAATGTTTGAAACGCTAATTGCGTACTTAATTAAAACGGATTCTGTCTCTGGACAGTGTTTATCAGATCTTTGTTGTAAATTATCTGCACAAAACGCCATATTAAATACGATGTCATTCGAATAAGATATTATTTTCTAAAGAAACGTGTTTCAATGAAATTGTTCACTTTAAATTTAAACACAGCCATACATACATATATATATATATATATATATATATATATATATATATATATGTGTGTGTGTGTATATATGTATATTTATATATATATATATATATATATATATATATATATGTATATATTAACACATAATAAAATATTATGTGTAAAATATTATACATATATATATATATATATATATATATATATATATATATATATATATATATATATGTATATATATATTAACACATAATAAAATATTACTAAATTCAGCCTAAAGTAAAATCATTAAATACAGTCTTATAATATATGACTCCGGTATTTCCGTCTGTAATCTATGTTAGATTTTATATTTACGATCAATATATTTAAACTGTAACAATGTACAAATTGATACTGTTTATGTATATATATATGTATATGTATATATATATATGTATATATATATATATATATATATATATATATATAAACAAATTATTTATTCTATTTCTAGTCCACTACATCCCAATAAACATTCATACCTGACAGTATCTCTAAAAGGATCATCGAAATAATGAATTCGTTTACAAATATGCATTGATTGTTTTGGCCACCCATCTTTCTGTAGAATTTAATTCATTAATATTTATTTTTTTCAGTCTGACGTATACAAATGCCCATTTATATATATATATATATATATATATATATATATATATATATATATATATATATATAATGTCTGTGTTTGTATATAGTGAAGGCTTGGTTTCTCGCTACCGTATAAAGATCCAAAAAAAGGATCTTATATATTGATTGAATTAATGTCTAAATGTCATTCGATAACGATCTGTTGATGTCAACTGCAGTTATTTTACATAAATTTATATATTCTTTTCTGACTCACGTTCGCATTTATTTGTATTCAATTAGTTAGTCTCTGAATATATATACATACATATATATATATATATATATATATATATATATATATATATATATATATATATATATATATATATAGAGAGAGAGAGAGAGAGAGAGAGAGTAAATATGTAAAAAGATGCACAGCTTAAGAATGTAAGAATTACCTTAAACATTTTTCACAAGAGTAACAAATGTAAGAAGTAGAATTTACAAGCGTGTATTTCAATTTTTTATTTAAATTATGTAATTATCGTTACTATGGAATCACTTTTATATTCAATTCGGAATTTTTATTCTCAAATTGAAGTGTTTTGATTAAAAATAAAATTGTAACGTTTGAAATATCGTCCTAAAATCTTAACGAGTCGGATGAATCACAGTAGTTAACGTTTTTTTTTAAAAAAAAGGATAATGTATTTATTACCATAAATAATTTTCAGTATCCATGAAGGATACTGAACACTTTTTATTCAAAAATTCCAATAGTTATTAGTCATTTAGAATATTCCTTATCCACGTTTTGTCATTCTCAAAGAGTTAACAGATATCAAAAAATCTAAGCCAGTTTTATTTTTTTTAAAAAAAAAACATTTTCTGAATCTTCATAATCAATTCACACCAGAAAAAAAAATATGTGATTTGTGAGTGAAAGTTAATTTTTTAAAATTAATTGTTGATAATTATAATTGTGACTATCAATATGAAAAATATATTTTTTTATAATGCAACAAATAAACAAATAGGAAAATTATGAAGAATATTTTAAATTGTAGAGAATTATATATATATATATATAAAGAGATTATGTGAATATTATATACAATGACATACGAGCTTAGTGTGTAGAACAGTCTGGTGGTCAGTTCATAGTAGACATATAAATTCTTTCACCTTTATGAAGAGAAAAAACGTTGGATTATATAGAGTAGAAAATTATTCAGTTATACTTCTCTCAATTTCAAATTATCATCGCACAATGATATTATGTCTGTTATTGAAAATTAACACTAATTTTAAAAATATTGTTTTAAATATCGTTTAAATTCGAAAATTTTATCACAGAGACACATTCTAGAAAAGTGGTTAAATTGAATTTTTCACTCTCCATAAATTGTAGTACATTTTTTTTTTTATCAAAAATGTTCACTAATTGAATGTTATCCATTTTTATTGTTGTTTATACGATACTGTCATTATCAATGCGATAAAGTATAGAAAAATCTACGATAAATTTTCAAGAAAATTGTAATGGATTACACAAATCATTTTTATAATTTTAGCCAGAGATTTTCAATTATATGTCAATATTGTCCAGATTTGCGCAACCGATCAAAATTAGAGTACATAGTGTTTAAAAAATTGATAACATAATAAAAGTACAAACAATTATTTTGTATTAAAATGCGAATCAAACTTTTATATTTTTATAATTTCCAGTGTCATGAACTCCATAAAAATAGTTTTCCGTTTTTGTAAAGTTGTGTCTGTGTTCATACTTGCTTTCAAAATAAATTTTCAGCAAACAAGTTACATAGTTTGTAAATTATAAATAATTAACAAATACTTTATAAATTAAAAGAACTTGTAAATCATCGAAAGTCTAAATAATTATAATATTTGTTGAAAAAGCATTAGAGTACTGATTCTAGGAATGGGAGGACTATTTCTGTAAGGCCAAGAAAGAGATCAATGAAATGAAAAGATAAAAAAATTAAAAGTGTTATTGAAAATCAGTGGAAAAGAGAGACATTCAATTGTACAGAATGGAAAAGTATGGAAGAGGTCTTTATCCAGCAATGGATTGATAGAAGCGGCTGCTGCTGCTGATTATATATGTATGTATATATATGTATGTATATATATGTATGTGTGTATATATATATATATATATATATATGATACGAAATATAGAAAAAGATCAGTTAGAAGTCAATAAACTGGAGTAAAAATGATATGGATATGAATTCAAAAAATGTAGAAAAAAGAATATAGAATAAAAGACCTTAGATTAATTTTTGTATCACTTAGTGGATAGTAAAATGCGCTCTCTCTAGTTCTCTCTCTCTCTCTCTACATATATATATATATATATATATATATATATATATATATATATATATGATAGGATTTCCAAATCAAATGACCAACAAAAGTTTCAAAATTCAGATTTTCGTTATTCAATGAAAAAATCTCTCCATTTCCTTAATCCAAATTCTTGTTATTTCAATTACTTACTCGAGTTAATTACATGTTGAAGTTAGTCAGAGGTAAGTAAAAATTAAACTGGATTTTTCTATACCTTAAGATCTGAAGATGATGAAATCGGTATCGAAATGTGCATAAACAACAATCAAAACTGATCAAGAATCAATTATTAAACATTGTTGATTACAAAAAAAATGGGGTTTGTGGATAAGTTAACAGTGAATTTAGTGAACATGATTTTAGTCACAGTGTCAAGAAAACTCTTGACATAAATATTAAAACTTTTTTTTCATTTTCATGAAAACTGTGTTAAGTACTGCATTTCCACCTTCGATATGAAACATTAAAATGTATTTGCATTTGTTAAAAAGCGATTTAAATAATATAAAAATAAATATCTGTATGTTATTTTCAGATAGCTGAACGTGACCCAACTATAAAACAAGCGTTTCTGTCGAAAAATGCAACGTGTATACCAATGATTCGTTAGTGTCTCTGGTGCAAGTATTAACGGAAATCTGAGCCTGCATGTCAACTAGCTTATCATCATCAACACAGAGACAATATCATCACATCTCAGAGACAAACTGGTTGCATTTCGTAATTCGGGGGCAACTTGTCTGACACACAACTATGCGAGACTTGCTACGAAATATTAATTTGACCACTGACCGCAGTCGACTGCATTAAAATGTTGAACGAATTATTTTAACACGACGCCGATGTGAAAATAAGAGAAGTGAATGTCGTTCGAACAGCAGTTGTTAAATTAAAATACATTTGTTTGTATTTTTTAAATTCTACAGGAAAAATTTAATTGTTTCTATATACATAAAGGATAGTTATTGTTTAATCGTTCTATATTCTCAATATAAACGTGGGTCGTTTGATAAGTTTGGTAAATTTCTACGATTCACTTTCTATGATATGATTCTGATTCATTTGGTAACGTAACAGCTATCAAGTATCACTTTTCAAACACGTACAGGCGAAATTTCAGTAAGTTGTTCACGTTCTATAGATGTGTGAAACGTGCATTATAGCAGTTTCCGCAAAATGGAAAAAAACGTGCAGGGTTTTTTGTGTCGATTCGTCACCGCGCATGAATCATGTATCCACCACTACACACCTGAGTCGAAACAGTAATCAAAGCAGTGGACAACGACTGGTGAAAGTGCGCCGAAGAAGGCGAAGACCGTTCTGTCGGCTTGGAAGGTGATTGATACTATTTTTTTGGATTCCCAAGGAATCATCCTGATTGACTACTTAACGAAGGGAAAAACGGTAACAAGAGCCTATTATGCAACATTATTAGACCGTTTGAAAGAAGAGTTGAAATAAAAACAGCGTACAAAAAAGTACTCTTCCGCTCGACCGTACAGTCGGCGGGCCTGTCCGCGCACAAACTCGTCGATTATAGGAAGCAGGAGGTCCCGATGCAGAGTAGTGTTCCTCACCAGGAAGTGCGCATCGGTGATGAGGCGCAGCGCCCGGTTTTGAAACACTTGTAGCCGCTTAATGGAAGATGAGTTGCTGGTGTTGAAGCCCAGGCTGCACCCGCATTATATATATATATATATATATATATATATATATATATATATATATATAAATGTATACGAGTTGTTTGATAAGTATGGTAAAAAAACAAGTTTAATCTTTATATATATATATATATATATATATATATATATATATATATATATATATATATATACACATATACATATATATTATTTCATTGAAAAAAATGGGAGATCACATTTATTTTAAAATCTCTTAACCAACTGCGATGAAATGATGAACCGTATGCGTCATCTTTTGTCTGCGCCAATATTAAAAGAGGAAACGACATTCAAACTATGTTAATCAGAGTATGCACTTCCTATAAACTAGCTTAAAATTTGTACTTATAATTCTGATAATACAAAGTGCGCCAGAGAAACGGGCAAATTTGAAGATGCAGTAATTAAGTGAATTTTTATTTTTATATAATTTTGTTTACATATTCTTGTTATACATATCGGGTCATTTTATTTTTTAAAAGTAACTCTTTATAGATGAGCACGATTTCGGAGCATGCACCCTGTAATCTTAGTCAGAAATTTTCCATTCTGCCTGAACATGTCTGGTGGAACCGTCGCAATTATTTCCTGACTTTTTAATTTAGGTTCATGAATAGTTTGTGGGCGGTCAATATACACCTTGCTCTTCAGATAACCCCAACGAAAATAATCACACGTCATCAAATCTGGAGATCTTGCTGTCCAAACATCCATTTTTAGAAACGGTTCTGAAAGAGCATTCTTACAGCAGGCATGGACACTCTAGCGGCATGACTTGTTGCTCCATCTTGCTGGAACCGTGTAATTTGTGGTAATCGAATTAATACTCTGATCAGAAATGTTATAATCACTGTGGACTACAGCAACTCGAACACAATCAATGTTTTGTGGTGTTAATACTGTCCTTCTAGACTCTTGATGGTTCAAATTTAATGTGGAACCAATTGCCACAATCTTCTGAACCCACAAAGTGATGGCAGATTTTATTTTTTGTGAGATTAGTTATTTAAGATTTTTCTTCAATTAATATAGTTTTTCAATTATTATTAATTACAGTTTGAATGAAACCCTGCATACATGTTTCTCTACATTTTACATTTTCATACTATTTATTTGAATTTCATACAATGAGTTGAATATATATGATCAAATATTATAACACTGAAGTAGAAGTTCAATCGCTCGCGGGCATTCAAAGTACACCTATTGTACGCGCTCTACACACATTTGTTCATTAATTATGATTACAAAACTATATCCGAACACGTCGATTCGAAACAAAAAACCACACACGGATATTATTTAAAGTAAATAATACACCGAAACAATATTCAAGCATGCGGACCCATTTATATATATCAACAATACAAATCATTTGACATCAATTCTTGAGAACTGTGTCTGTCATGGATTCTTTTAATGCACAGAAACGATTCGAAATACGTTATCTTTCCGGACAGATCGAAACGGTAGTAGCGATTTAATACGCTTTATAAATCATCATCTGAACTCGAGATCGTCCGTAGGTATGATGCCGTGACAGTGATGTACATATCTGGACCACGAATCGCATTTGTGTTCACTGTACGAGTTTCAAACACGGGGCACGGACGGATGGCGGTCGACGCGATGTTGTCATATTTGGTTTGGTCTTCTATCGTAAAAGTTTTCTAGTCAGAGTTCAAATCAATTCGGAATAAGAGAAAAAAATGTTAGTTCATTTGATGTTCAAAATTCATTCAGTGCCTTTAAACCACAACTCTGTTTTAACATTAGAACTACCGACAGTTAAGACGAAGCTATTTCTACCAAAACTAGTCAAAATCACTGGTCTTTAAAAAATTCGTAATAATAGAATATTTTTATATTTATTGACTTGTTAGTTTCTTACAAAAGGAATTGCATGTTATGTAGTACGTTTTTTGTATTACATATTAACCCATTTGAGACCATGTTCTCTAAATGAGGATTGGCACATTTTATCACTTACACATCAACAAGAATAATAAGTATAATAAAGAATATATACTTTGGTAAAAAAATTAAAGTAAATTTTCATTTCAAAGTCAAGTTATTCTTATAGTATAAAGTAAATTATCAGGTATAAAAAGTTATAATTTGTCACATTTCTTACAAACGTAGTTTTTCTTTTGAGTGCATTTCCCGCATACATATTTTCTACAGATATTACAAATGGTGGTAGTCTTATTATTATTATTACAGTACCCTATTTGACACCATTTGCGTGAACAAAGTGAGCTCTTTGAAGCTGTTTGCACATTAGCTTCTCGTGATTCCAACCCTGATCTTACACTTTCAACGACATTTTCAGTGGCAAGTTCATCTGCTAGTTGAAACATAAATTCACCTTTCATAATATTTTTTTGGCATATCCTATTGGACCGGGTACATCTTTAAAAATATTATGAAGTGGTAATCTTCCATGGTAATCGTCTTTCAAGTATTCTCTTCCTTGTTTGAAAAGAGAATGCCACTGACAAACCATGCTCTTTCCTGGTGAATGATCCCCGTAAAAGGCAGACATCTCTTCCATGATGGCTTTTAAGGTTTTCCCTTGCTTGGTAAGGAATTTAACAACAGGGCGTAGTTCAATTTTAGCCACGATTTCGTAGTTACTCGGAGTTAAGTTCTTTTTTTGGCTACAGCGTGATCGGTAGTGATGACAGCATAATTATACTTCATTTTAACACTGATTAAGAATTCTCTATTAAGAAGTTGCTTAAACCATCCCTTTCCACGAACTTTTGGACCTCTCCTAGTATACAACTCTCTCACGGTGCACAACGAAAGAGGGTATTCGATTTCAATGTAAAATTGATAAGAAATTTATACAAAATATCGTATTTACTGAAGCTTTAGAGTAAAAAAAATGTTAAAACACATTTTAACATTATATTTTGTTGTTAATTTTTATAAACTTTTCCAATAAAAAGTTTATAACTTCCACTTCACCCGGATTATTTGTTAATTTCTGTTGTTTGTTAGAATGGAATAAGCTTTCGTGAGCGACGAGGCTGCCAAGTACAGCGAGAAGGGAAAGCAACCCTTTAGTAATAATGAAAATAAACTTAAATAAAGACCACATTACATACAAACAGTCGATATTTTTCCAGTTGATTTTTAATCTGACTCTCTATTTACAAGATACCTATATAATTTCTCAACCAAACCAATTAAAAATACCGAAACGATCAAATGACGATTATAAAGAATAGAATGAAATAATAATCTCTGAAAAAGCAATTTTCGTTTTCACAACGATAAGAAATTCTGGTCTTTTCTAATTAAATGTGTACTGAATTTATCACTCGTTTTGAATTTCGACAATTGAATTTCAATTATCTCCGATCTAGAGAAACTGTTTATTCAATACGTACATAAAAATATTTCAATTTACATATACATACATATATATATATATATATATATATATATATATATATATATGTATGTATGTATGTGTGTATATTGGTATTCATATGAAAGGATATCTAAATTGAAATTTCTTTCGATACGGCGTATTGTTTCCGAAGACAGTGTAACCGGTCGGCCGTCGTTATGAAGAAAACGAATTCCGTGCGCGTGGTACGAACCCGTGATTGCGCAGTGGCGAGCGGGGCGTCACCGGGCGCCAAGACTCCCGGCCGCAGCGTGATGAATGGCCGGCCATTGTTCCAGCCAGTGCTCATATTTTACTAATCGCTTGCTCCGGCAACAAACCGTCCCACAAATTCCCATAGGCCGTACATCTTCGACGAGAGAATGTCAAAATTTATGTACGTACCAGTTTCTTATACGGGCACGTACATTACTTGATAGTTTAGTTGTCGCAGTGCACGACGGATATTCCTATGAAATGGGGGAGTCGATCGGTGCAGTTACCCGAGATTATCATATTATACATATATATATATATATATATACACACACACATATATATATACATACATTCACACTCATACATCAGCTTAAATGATTCACAACCCCATCGTTTTAATTCTGATAAGAGTTAAGACTAATTAAGAAAATCACTGTACAACTAAATCTTACATTCGAAAATATTACAAATTCTGATACATTCTAATAATTTCTAATACAGGACTAATTAAAAACTTTCACAAATGGATTCGTTCTTCACCCCACAGACCACAAACAAAATGTTATTCCTAATGAATTGCCACTACAATAAAAATAAATAAACGGGACTTGACCTTCAATTGAGACATTTTTTCTCTCTAAGTGGAAACTTATTACTGGCCGTTTTGACGATTTGACAAATAGAAAAATTTAGAATTTCTCGAAAAATAATAATTATTTTTTTTTTAAATTATGGTCTATTTTATGGTCTGTTATGTTTCTTGTGATGTATTTTACGGTATCTCGTGGTTATAAATTATAATCAACTCTTTTTTGAATCCACAAATTAAAAAGAAATATTTTCTGATTAAAAATGTACATCATTCATTTCTGATTGTTGCTTATGTATATTTCGATGCGATGCCGTCATTCACAAAGCGGTAAGGTACAAAAAATCTTACTAGATTAAAAATGATTAGGATTTTTTTCATTAATAACAAAAAAAAAGAACAAAATCATTTTCTTTCCCAGATCAGTTCAGAGTTTCAATGATGCTGTTGTTTAATTTTAAGATAAATCACAATTATTTTCTTTTAGAATCTAAAAAATAATTTTCTATAATTACTTAGAGATATAAAAGGAATTTCTCATTCAATACGCTTTTTTAAGAGAACAAACAAGACCTTCTATTCCCTCTAGAATCTTCGGTCTGTTCGTCTTCTATGGATTTATCCAGAAAACTCCACAATCATCTCTCATCGTGTAACCTGAACGATTAAACATTCATAGGCTCAGTCTGGCCTTTTCATCAAAGAGCTTAACGGTCCTGATTTAATTAGTCATACACATTCATTTAGAACATTTAACTTTAAAGTATTAAAAGGAAAATAGAGCCATCGAAGAACAGGAACTGATATTTTTTAATTTTAAAAATGGTTTAAATAAGAAATAAATTTTCAAGAGTGTTAAAAAAAAGAAAATCGATCATTTAATACATAACTGAACGCTAAATGGAAGAAAATCGAATAATAAATCAATCAAAAAAGGTATTTGCCTAAATTAATAATCTGATTTTTCTATACTTTAGCGCTCTGAGAATGATGAGTGATTCTGATATCGATCACACCATTCTCAAAGAGCTTGACATTTCGAAGATAATGGTTTCTTTATTGTTTAACAATTGATTATCAATTATTGAACACAGATTTTATTAATCAAATCAGTGTTCAATAATTAACATTAACATTCAATAATGAACATTTCTCATTCTTACTTATGTGAATTTTGATGTCGACGCCATCTTTCCCAGAGCACCAATCAATAATTTTTTTTTTACTCTAAGCTCTAAGATAATAGCATTTCCAACGAAATACGCATAAACAACAATAAAAAACTGATCAATAATCATCTATCAAACAGTTTTGAACAGAAAAACTGATTCTGGTTTGTGGGATAAAAAAGGAACTCATTTGTACAACTGAATTTAATCACAATATCATAACTGTATTTTGTCAAGAAAGATATCTACTAGTTTAGTAATCAAGAAAGATGTTAAACCATAAAGTGAAACAAAACTTTAAATTAGAATCATAAAATTGACTGCTGAAGTTAAAAAAAGAACTAAAGAATAATTAAAGAACTGAAACAACAAGTTATTTTTTTAAAAAAAAAAAACACTTTCATGTCAGAATAGCATGGAAGACTGCACCAACTTCAATAACCTACTTAAGAAAAAGAAACGTTTGTCCTATCGATTCCTCTTTTAGTACCTTAAAATGGTCGAAATCGCTTGATTGTAAATCGAAATTGTATTGTCCATGAACTCATAACCTCGATTTTTAATATATTGATATTGTTCAATTAGAGAACGGAGCAATCATTTTAAATATGCAAATAATCCAAAATTAAATAAGTTAACCCATCTTATTGATCACATGGTAATGTTTTGAGGTTATGTTTATTAACAGTGCAATCAATGATGCAATCTGATTGACTGACATAACCAACATGTCTCTTTAATTTTTGACTGTAACACCCTCACCCTTGTATTTATTAATAATATCGCTGATATTTTCATTATATTCATATACCTTTATATATATATATATATATATATATATATAAACATATGAACCTATTTTATACAGAAACAAGCTCTGAATCGCTGTTAACAGGACTTCAATGACGTTTACATCGTTAAAAAGTGATAGTCATTTAAATTTAAAATGTTCAAAAAAGAAGACAAGTAATAATTATTACCCACTTTTATCAGTGTAATCGAATTTGTATTCTACAGACAGATTGACCGCCCAAGTCTATTACGATTATTATAATCATAACAATTAGTCCGTATTAATTATAACAAAAATATGCATGCAAATTTAAACCGTTTGCAGTCTTGAATTTTTAAGTGCGAATAATATTGGTATTAAATATCATAATTAACGAGATGTATAATTCGATAACGTAACAGAATTTATAACAGCGATGATCATTATTTCATATCAGATCCATTCAAAATTAGTACCTCCACTAATTATACACGAAAAATTACATAAAACGAAAAACAAGTGGATGTGTTGTTTAGATACGATCATCCACCTAATTCACTGAATTAATTAAACAAAAACAGAGTCGAAAAAATCGTACTACTTCTACACTCGACAATAATATACTTATTTTCAATTAAAACGGAATTAATGGACCGACCGTCGGAAGAATCGTTCTAAATCATGGATATGGAAAAGAATAAACAGTGGTCGTCTCACAGATCAGATGGAAACCCACACACGTGGTCCGATAGTGATGACAAAAGATAAACGGAGACGATAACACAAACAGAAACGGACCAGAGGTGAACAAAAACATTTCCTGAATGAAATATCTTTACGATTATTAATTGAAAAAGGACGACGCGACGACATCGCCCGTTTATCATTCATTTATTATTTTAATCGAATACCCTTGTTTGTCTTGTTCGTTAATGTCTCGACCACGCCGTGTCTTTTCTGTCGCATCCTCCTCTTCAACACAGTAGCTCTTTCGATCGACGCGTACTCGTACGGTGTCGCTGTTTCACTTCAGTCTTTCTCGTGTCCTTGCAACAACTATCGGCGCGGTCCCCCGGAGGGTGTATCGCTGCACCTTGATTAAATTTCAACGATGCGTTTAGGATGATTTAAGAGTTTTTCTAAGTACAGAGGTCACCAAACGTGTGGATTTTCAAGAATATATATCTATCGGCATTCCTATTCGCTGTTGGTAGTTTCACAGATAAGAGAAAAATTGAACTTGTATTTAATGTATTATTTTTTTTTATTTTCATTGAATTTAATTTTAAAAAACAAATCTTTCTTTTATACAATTGACCATGTACACTCAGATCCCAATGATAATTTCTGTATGGTTAATTTTGGGTCGGATTGCACTAACGATTTTAAGATGGCATGATCGAAATCGACTATCAGATGAGTCAAAATCACTCGCAGTAAATTTTTAAGACAAGTTTGACACTTATTAACTTTCAACACATTCTCATTAATATATATATATATATATATATATATATATATATATATATATATATATATATTTGTTGTACTTATATTAAATCCTGAACGAAAGTAAAACAAGATGGAAAGGCTTATGTGTTCTTCGGAAAGTACAAAGTCTATCAAAGTGAAATTTTGTTGCGAAGCAATAAAATTATATTGCTGTTGGTAAAAGAATAACTACACAATTTGATGAAAATACACCTGTCCATTCTGCACTGACTATAAAGTCACTTCTCATGAAACACGACCTCGTTGAGATCAATCACACACCCTATTCACTCGACTTGGCACCAGCGGACTTTCTTTTATGTCCTATAGTGGAAACTATTCTCAAAGTGAAACGATTTTAGGACATAGAAGATATTAAGAAAAATATAACCGCCAAACTGAAAGCAGTTTCTTCGAACGCCTTTTCCAACTGTTTACAAAAACTTTTAGAACGCTGCAATAATTGTATTAAAATAAATGGAGATTATTTTGAATAAATATCAAACATTTTTCGTATTACTAAAACTGTGTTTCTTTTCATTAAATAAATCTGGGAATTGAATTAGCAAACTTCATGTATTAAACTTATAATTTGGTAAAAAATATAAATATGACTAAGAGAGTAAATTAGGGTAATTTTTAAAAATTGAAATACTTATACCTTTTTTAACAGATAAATGGGTTTAACTAAACATCCAAATAAAAAAAATCTGAACGAAGACCTATAAAAATTAAAATTTCTCAATTTTTTCACACCTTGGTGCTCTAAAAATGATGACGTCGTCATCGAAACACATATAAGAAACTATCAAATTGGTCTATAATAGTTCATTAAACATTTTTGACTATAACAATGTTTATGCTTTGTAGAATGAAAAAAAAACATTTTTCAAAACCAAAAAATGGTTCAATTAAGATAAATCATTTAAGAAATAAACATTTCATTCGATCTGCATCTCTATTTTCGCTACAAATAAACAAAAAGTACAAACTATATCATTTTACTGCTTAGAAATTAAAACTGTTAATCTATTTACACTTAGAGACCAGTTTGTCTGTGATTTCTAATCCTGTATACATACATGTATATATATATATATATATATATATATATATATATTATATATATATATATATATATATATATACATACGTCATAGGCAGTCAACTGTCACATTAATATATTACATGGCACAGTAACTAATTGTGAGACCGTATAAGCAGTAGTACATGCATTATTCCTGCTCGTTTAGCTGCATAATGGTTGTGTTTAAGAAAACACGTTTTTAGTCCCACGGTTTTTTTCACCAATTTAAAGAGCGCGCACATAGTACTTACGCACTTGTACAAGACATTCATTGCAAATAATTAAGAAGATATTTGTACGTTTTATAAGATGTCCCTGCTATATAGACTTTCAGTCAATTCGGTTTGACTGGACAGGATGAATCAGTTTATTAAAACTATTCAATCATATTCATTCCTCACTTGAAGACATTGAGTGTGGTGAGATGAGATCAAGTTTTATTCAAGTTTAATTCACCTTCACAAATGAATTGTTCACCCAATACACAAATCATAATTTTTTTTTGACCAAAAATACTCAGTAATGAATTATTGATCGTTTCTGAATGTTACTTATACGTATTCAGATAATAATGTCATCGTTCTCAAAAAGATAAGGTGCAGAAAAATCATTCTAAGATAAAAAGAAAATGAGAAAACATTATATAAGATTTGTCTCTACCTTACAGTTCTCAGGATGATGATTTTGTCATATAAACAGCAATCAAAAACAGTTAATAATCATCAATCGTTTTTGATTAGAAAAAAATGTATAGTTTGTGGAATGAGTAAAAAAAATTATTTGTGAATCTGACGTTCTCGCCACGATGTACAATATATATATATATATATATATATATATATATATATATATATATATATATATATATATATATATATATATATATAAACGAGTTTAGAAAATCTAGAAGAATAATCAGTAGAAGAGACAAAAAGGATTACATGACCCAAAAAGATTATAAAAGTGACAGAAACTGTCTCACATTCAATTAGTAAGAGATTAAAAAAATGAAGTAAAGGATTTACAGAAAAAAAAATACTGGTCTGAGTCTCAGGTATTGCAGTTAGGATAAGCATCGATCTCTAAGATTTAATCTCACAGGATTCGTCGGTAGCAAGAAGTTATTTTTGAGAAAACGAAACATAAATTAAGTCACAGAACATTGAAATTATACCATAGATGAATACAAACAGATGATTAGTATAAATTCATCTAAAATCACGCTATTGATACGAATGAAAGAGAGTTTTTTTTATAGGAGGATAAGTGAAAAATATCAAAATGGAGGCTTAAAAAGTACAATAAAATCCGAAAGTGACAGAATTCAAATGTTTGGATGCGTGTTTTTATTTAAACTTTGACTTATAAGTAAAATAGATGATAAACTAATTACTGGACAATACAAATCGGTTCTATAGACCAGGTGTGGGAAACTTATTCGATCATAAAACCCACATACAATACTTTTCCATACATTTTTGAATGTTCAAGAAACACAGAAAATATTATTTTAAAATTGTATTTAAAATAATAAAAATATACAACTATATATTAGTCCTACTCACTAAAGCAAAATATGTTTAACCTCTACTCGTCGAAGACTTTGATTGAGTCTTCATTTTTTGCAGTTAATAGTTTAAACACAGTCAAACAGTTCGTACACATAATGGATGTTTGTTAAGATAATGTGAATTACCCGTTTATATATAAAACATTCTAATATTGGTACACACTATACTACTATAGATTATTAATATAAAAGTTTAGAAACAATGGCAATGATATTGTCTCGGGAGCCGCACAGAGTATTTTTGGGAGCAGCAGTTTGTCGACCGTTGCTGTAGACATTCACTACCCGGTAAACTGCGTTTAACAAATTAAAAAATATTACTATACGCAAAATAATGACCAAAAACATTTTCCAATAATCATTATAAAATATGTAGACAATCGAAAGGCTGATGGAGCTCTTAAAACACAGAATCACAGTTTCAATAGGTAGGAATTAAATATTAGATTTGAATATTTGATATGATTTTTATCTAGATTTGAAGAAAATGGCTTAAAACGAGAATTTTCTCAACCCATAAACGATACAAACCTGATCAAAAACAGTCAACAAATAATTAACGATTATTTTTTATTGTTCCTTATGTGCATTTCGCATGTTCATAAGCAATGTAATTAATTTTAGAACGCTAAGATACAGAAAAATCTGATTTTTCTATAGCTTAACACTTTCCCAATGATATAGTAATGCCAAAAAAGGTTTTTATTGTTTGTAAGATGAAAGAGAATTCATTTGTAAAAGTAAATTTAGTCACAATTAAACTCTCTTGTGATCAACTGATAGTATATATGTGTGTGTATCTGTTAAATATTTATAGACTGTTTCTTAAAGAAATACAGAACAAGATGCCTCCGCATTTCATCCAAATTCAATGAAAACATGGTCAATAACTGCAAAAAGGAATTCAAGAATCGATCGATGCGATTTAAACCCATTTAGTAAAATAATTTTGTTCATACGATTCTACTTGTAACGACAGTATTCATTAAAGTTAAAAGATTTCTATTATAAATAATAACATTGTTTCGCAGCGGGAAACTAAAGTCACTCTCAGAATCAAGAAGGTTAATAAACAGCAATATCTGCCAACTAAGAGGTATTGGATACGAATACATTTCAAAAATAGATAAATCTATGTATTGTTTTTAAAATCAGTACAAATACCAATAAATATTTCTTCACAAATCAATCATTTAACCGAATTGATGACAATGAATGAATCAGAAGTATTAATTAGAAAGATAATGAATTAGAAGTAATAATTCAAATATTAGTCGAGAGAACAGTCACAAGATTATTTCGAAGTTGACTTTTTAAAAATCAAACTTAAAAACAAAAAAAAATATATATTCTGTATTCTATTAGAAAATATGTACACGAAATAATTTATATAGAAAACAAGTCGTTTTTTTCTATTGATTAATTTATTATAAATAATAAATTACATTCTTTTAGTCAAAAAGACAATAAAAACCCTGAGGCGAGTTCTCTTGTTTCATTTGTGGATATGTGACGTTAAGACGGTAGTTTTTTTTTATTTTGAGTTTATAGTTGTTCATGATATATATATATATATATATATATATATATATATATATATATATATATATACAGTTTGTGTTTAAATGTATGTGCGAGTAATAAAAAATTTATATAACAAATAAATGTCACAAAAAGTTCACGGCGTCTTAATACAGTGGTGGAAAAAAAAACGTCAGCATGTTCGGATGAAAAATCAAGCCACGTACCTACCACCACGGATGTGAAAAAAAGAGCGTTCCGATTAAAAAAGGTAAAAAAATCCGCTTCGCGAAGCAGTTCAAAGAGTCAGGGCGTAGAGGTACTCTCTTACCAGTCGTCCGTCTTCACAAAGATTCACACACACAGTAGCTAACAACACGTTGCCAATTAGCCACAAATAATGGCCATGTAGTCGCTGTCTTCTTTTTACCTCGCTATTCGTTTGTCAGAAAGGTAATGTCAGGCAGTAATCGCCTGCGGCTAAACGGTTCAAAGATGCGTCTCGTTAATTTTCGTTTACGTACACTCGAGCCGTGCCGGCTTTTACGGATTTTTTTTATCCGCCATCGAGGAAGTTTCTGTACGGTATAGGGAAAAAAATCGGACGTATCGCTCTGTACGAACATTGTTTTCGATTCAATTATTCGCATACACTTTTGACAATTATTTCATGAAAAAGAAAACACAAATGAATATACTTTGTACACCGTTTACAAGCATTCATCGTTTCTTAAATGTATATTATTCGCCGAAGATAGAGCTTTGACAGATTTCATTCGAAATTAAAATATTAGATTGGTTCAAAAACAATTGCGGATTTTATTATTTTATATCTGCCTCCGATTTTTCTCGGTACCGTTATCTTTTCTTATCGTCATGTGATACATCATTGTAAACAATGAAATTAACACTACTGATGTCAACTAATGTCTATTGTTTTCATTCTTTAATATTTTTGGATATAACTTCTCAAATTAGTCATGGAAAAAAAGGAAATTCACGCGATTCTGTTGTATGAGTTTAAACTAAGACGTAAAGCAACAGAAACTGCTCGAAATAACAATTTTTTTTTGGAGAAGAGTCAATTAATAAACGTACAGCTCAACACTAGTTCCAAAAATTTCTTAATTGAAACGAAAACCTTGATAATGAGGAGGGTCGTAGACGTCCTTAAGTTATAGATAATAATGATTTAAGAACCATTATTCAAACGGACCAACGTAAAATGACTCTAAAGGTGGCAGAAGAACTCAGTGTTGAACATTCAACAGTTGTTCGACATTTGAGACTAAATAGAAAAACAAAAAAGCTGGATAAACGGATGCCGCATGAACTGAACGAACATCAAGCAATTTGGTGATACAAAACTGTTCTGAGCTCGTTTTGCGCAACAAAAATGATCCCTTTCTTGATCGCATTGTCACATGGGATGAAAAGTGGATTCTCTATAACAATCTGAAACGTCCATCACATTGGCTAGACCGAGGAGAAGCACCAAAATAGTTTCCAAAACCGAAGCTTCATGAAAAAAGATTATGGTCACTGTTTAGTGGTCGGAAAGCGGCATCATTCACTACAACTTCTTAAATCTTGGCGAAACAATAACAGCAGAAAAATATTATCATGAAATTGAAAAAATGCATGAAAAGTTGCATCGTTTACGACCAACATTAGTCAATAAAATAGGACCGAACCTTTTCATGACAATGCCCGACCACACGTCTCACAAACGACTTTAAGAAAATCAAATGAATTGGGTTATGAAACCTTACCTCACCCACCTTATTCTCTGGACCTGTCTACGACCGATTATCATTTTTTTAAACATTTGTGTATTTCGTACGAAAGAAGATATTCAAAGATCAAGCATCAGCTGAAAGCGTTTTCGATGAATTCGTTAGTTTCAGGGCTCCATACTTCTATCTTGTAGGAATAAACAAACTTGTTTCCCGTTAGGAGAAATGTGTGCAGGCCAATGGTCTCTATTTTGATTAATAAATATAATTTTTAACTGATATATGCGTCTTTATACTCGATATGTAAAAACCGCAATTATTTTCACACCACAACCTAATATATAAGTTTTTCGAGTAGTTATTTATAACTTTAGATTAAAAAATTAAATAAAATGTTGCACATTCTAACATTGTATTTTGATATATTAATTTTTATATATAAAAATTTCCAATAAGAATGTTTTACTACTTACATTTTACAGGATTTTTTTTTGTGTATAATTTGTTACTTTCTGTTATTTGTTAGAGGTGGACGAAGCGAGTGCGGCGGGCAGGAGGCGGAGTTCTCTAATATTTATCAGTATATTATATATATATATATATATATATATATATATATATATATATATATATATATAAATAGCTTAAAATTAGACCATTCTGTTTAATAAATACCTTTATTTAAATTATATTAAAAAAATGTAAATATTGTAATGTAAAATGGATGTATAAGACACACACCGAAACATCCCTACTTACATATATATATATATATATATATATATATATATATATATATATAAGAAAAAGTGTCTCTGCGGCACAACTGAATCGAGTGCCAATGATTGAATCGTTCTAGCATCATCGATAAGTTTTTCCTCCTACCGAATTCGAAATGTAAAAAAAGTATACTACAAACAACACAAGAACTACATATGTCTGATGTAGATACGCCGCTCCTCGTCTTCTGTCGACGTCAACTTGTTTACAAGTATGACAACGAGTTTTTCACAACAGAAACCCAACGTCGGACAAAATAAATATTTTTTGAATAACCGAATGTACTCGTCAGGTGCAGAACAATGTACGGAGACGTCATTAAGATAATTTCGCATAACGGTTAATGGATGTTCGGTGTCTGGACGACGATACTTTTTACTTAATAATGAATTGGAGAATTTCAGTCAAAATAAATTACGATCGGAGATGATACATTAAAATGCTACATGAACGTGCAGAAGAAACACTAAGTCAGGTTTTAAAAACGGCGAGATGTACGAAGGAATTGCATGTAATAATAATAAACGAACTGTGCTCAAGACTAAAAAATTAGAATCGTACGAAATTAACAATCACAAAAGATCTGTAAATGAACGTATACTTTTTTTTGGTCATTTGGAGAAGAAAGATATCTACGCAAACAGGGTCAACAACATAACGTAAGGCGGTAAGAACAGGTAAGAAATACACAAGGCACACACACATAGACTCAATATATATATATGCGTGTACACTTTCCAGACTAAATATTTTCGAAAACCATTACCGAACCATTGTTTGCGATTCCTTATCTACTGTTATATTTCCATTTAGACAGAATTAATATGTCTAGAATGCAACCGGACAGGTATGTTTTGCGAAAAAAAATCAGTATTATTCGTAAACGGTCGTAAATTATTTACAATTGACATGAATGAATGACGTACAAATTATGTAGTGTGTCTCTGTGGGGAAAAATGTGTCAAACGAAAACAATGTTTTTTTTATGTACACACAGTTGTATATATATATATATATATATACATATATTATTTATATATATATATATATATATATATGTGTGTGTGTGTGCGAATTTTATGTACATATATATATATATATATATATAATTTTTTGGCAATTATCAATAATAAATTAGTTGATAATTACCAAAAAACAGTATAAAAAATATCTCTAGCTAAAATTTGGTTATATATATATATATATACATATATATATATATATATATATATATATATATATATATATATATATATATATATATATATATATATAAATAAATATATATATAGAGAGAGAGAGAGAGAGGCAGAGAAAACTTAAGGTGAAATTTAAGTTTATTGAAACAATAAATCTGCATGCAAAGTGAAGTATTATTTCAAAAACGATAAAGAGTTATATAAAATATGAAAAATGTTTTACATTCTCATTCAACACAGTTGAATATTTCTTTGTCACTACTAAGTGTAATATTTTAAGTAATACTGTATGATTAATTCAACACAATTAATTCAACTCAAATATAACTCAAAGAAACTACAATCATACACAAAAAGAATTATCTTAATATTCAAAATTTACTGTTAAGTATGTGGAACGCTTAAATAAATAAATTAGTTGATAATTGCCATAAAACAGTATCAAAAATATCTCAAACTAAAATTTGATTATATATATATATATATATAGAGAGAGAGAGAGAGAGGGAGAGAGATAATTTAAATGTGAGACAGGTTTATTGAAACAATAAATCTGTGTGTATGTATGTGTGTATGTATATATGTATGTATATGTATATATATATATATATATATATATATATATATATATATATATATTGAAATAAGAGAGAATTAATTAAATATCTTTAATAAAAATAAAAGAAATCATCCGACGTCATTAGCATTCAAACAATGTCTAGTTTCCCGGAAACTGTCACAAAATAACGACGATTATTCTTTAATAAACAAAAAATACAAATAAAAGCACCCTCTATTATCATTATTATTATTATTATTTACATATTTCAAATAAATTAATCAATTGTCGACATTGTCCGTAACATGAACACAAAATCGTTTCAAGTACCAATAAATCATCATCACTGAAGATCCGTACGTTCGTGTGTCCACACCACTTCCTGTTCAGAACGGTCGAACATTCTTAAAATAATTATTTGAAAAAAAAAGAAACTGTACCGTCGACAAAACGAGCATTTATCTCCTTTTGTCTTTTGCTGGGCGTACACACATACGCACGCACACACACACAACCCATAAATGCGACTGAATGAAACAAAACGCCTGGCTGCCAAAACGCGACGGGGTTGCTTGTAAAACGTCAACGGACGGCGCCATACCTGCAGGACGTCGATCGAGACCCGGGACATGCTTTCAAAGTATACGTTTTTTTCCCCTTAACACTGCCTTTTGTGGCACCCTAGAGTACTTGTAGTATCCATATACCATCATCATCCATAAAATAAGGAACTATCGATGAATACATACAAGCATACTCATACTATATATATATATATATATATATATATATATATATAACTAACTACAATTCATATATTTATTGAATAATGTAGTCGAATTTTTATACACATTCAAGAAAAGGCGAAGTAAATTTCAAAATATTATTTCTTCGTTTGCATTAATTTTTTTTTGAACAAACTAAAACACTGATAAAAGAAATAGAAGTAATTGAAAAAAATAGTCGAGTTATTTTTAAGAATAGATTTCCAATGATAAGATTCGTATAATAAATACAAACCATGATTTAAATTTTAGAAGACACAATAAAAAAAAACAAACCAGAAAAGAAGCAAGTTATAAAGAAATAAAAAAATTGTTGTAAAAATCTTTGTAGAACATATATATATATATATATATATATATATATATATATATATATATATATATATATATATATATATATTACTAACTACAATTCATATATTTATTGAATAATATAGTCGAATATTTTATACACATTCAAGAAAATCCGAAACACATTTCAAAATATTACTTCTCTGTTTGTGTTAAAAGTTTTTGAACAAACCAATTGAAACGTTAATAAACGAAATAGAATTGAAAAAAAATAAATTAGTTAATTTTAAGAACAGATTTTCAGTGATAAGATTAGTATAATAAACATAAATTAAAGCGCATAGTTTAAATTTTAGAAGATACAATAAAAAAAAAATTAGAAAAGAAACCAGTTCTAAATAAATAAGAAATTTGTTGTAAAAAATCTATGTCGAACAAATATATATATATATATATTTGTTCGACATATATATAAATATATATTACTAACTTATAATTCATATATTTATTGAATAATATAGAATATTTTATGCACATTGAAGAAAAACCGATAACACAACACAATATATTATTTCTTCGTTTGTATTAAATTTTTCTCGACAAACTAATTGATAAACGATATAGAAGTGATCAGAAAAAAAGAGTTTAGTTAGTTTGGTTAACACAGATTTTCAATGATAAGATTAGTATAATAAATATACATTAAAGCTCATAGTTTATAAATTGGAGATGACACAATATAAAAGAAATTAAGTTATAAAAGAAATGTTTTAAAAAAGTAAGAAATTTATGAAAAAAGATCTATATGTTTTACACAGTTATTGAGGGGGACACCTTTCTACTATTTCTTACATATTTATGGTCTTGATTTTAAACGAAAATCTATAGTTTTAATATTTAGAAGATACGGTCAAAAAAAATACTTTATAAAAGGAAGAACTTGTAAAAATATAAGAAATTTGTTGAAAAAAATCTGTGTGTGACAAATGTTTATAAAAGAGGAACTTTCTACTATTTTTATACATTTTCAGTTTAGATTTGTGATGTGTTAATTTTAATATACTGTTTGTAGTTTGTTATTAAATGTCAAAAAAATATGTAGTTTTTTTGTATAACGAATTTGATTTTAGTTGATTTCAGTTTCACCTACCTTAAATCTGACAAGACGTGGATTCTCAACCGACAGTTTCGCCAACACTTGGTAATCCGACATCGCAGATCTGATCAACCAATCCCGAGTTTTCGTATCCATCTGATAAAAAAAATGGCACATCTCCACTAAAATAACTCAAAATTGAATCGTAAAATGTTTGAAAACTTAAATATTTATAAGTTTTTAACAGACAATTGAATTTAACTAAACATTCAAAAAAAATGATAACCTATAAAAATTAAAATGTCTCTCAATTACAAATTCCAAACAAGATAACATCAAATATAAAGCATGTTTACTTAAAACGTTCCACAACAGCTTCATTCCCCTCGAAAAAATCCAAAAATTAACCCCATTGAATATTTATAAATAATTAGAAAAAATCTATCCTTAAACATATCATTTCTTACATAAGAAGTTTGAAGAAAATAACATTGAGAAAAAATTAACTGAAATGTTATAAAAAAAGCAAGTAGAATCAATGAAGAATCGTCTTATCATCAAAATCGAAAAAAACTCTACTAAATATTAATAAAGGCAAAAGATATATTTTAATATAACAATTTACAATAGAAATATTGTATAAATAACCACAAATAAAGGTACATTTTTTTTAAAAAATTATGATTAGTAAAAATGTTTGAATTAAATCGATCAAATTACACTTTTTCCAATAAGTTCCTTTAAAATCTTTAAAAAAGTATATCAATATTTTTAATAATTCTGCACTTATATGGAATAAATAATAAATTATTCATTTACAATATTGTTTTCTTTCACAAAAAAATATGTAAGAAGAAAATATGCAAGCGCAAAGCTTCGAATTAACGATC
This sequence comes from Acanthacorydalis orientalis, assembly GCA_034766995.1. Taxonomy (NCBI): domain Eukaryota; kingdom Metazoa; phylum Arthropoda; class Insecta; order Megaloptera; family Corydalidae; genus Acanthacorydalis; species Acanthacorydalis orientalis. Next base: position 4,315,089 of record CM068316.1, on the reverse strand, counting down.
ATACATACATTATCTGAACTATTTAATCGAGAAGACTATTTTTGAAAAAAGAAGCGTGTTCGTGTTCGATAATCTCGACAGAAATAAACGGACAATATAAATAAACATAATTCGTTACAAGTACGGACGAAACAGCGCGATTCCGTCCGTAGATCAGACTGTTTTTGATTTAATTTGAAATAAATACACAATGTTCTTTGTGTAAGATAACACGAACGAAATTAGTATAATCTGCATCTTAATATTGCTTAGTTTATTGAAAAGCGAGACGAACTTACCGATGTGACTGAGACGCCGTCATCGTCGTCGGCCCCCTGTGGACAAAAACAAACAGTTCATCAGAAACAATGCTTCGAGTTATTAACAACACACACAAGAACATGAGGCATCGGGTCAAAGAGACACGACCATCGACACAACAACGGTGTCTACAATGATTCTTAGACACATTTCAAGTACCATCGAAATGTGCAAACTAATCGTTTATAAACATACAGGTAAATAGACATATATACACACTCACATATATATATATATATATATATATATATATATATATATATATATATATGAATGCAAATAAATATATTTAAGCCATTGTTAGCAATAGTATTAAATAAAAAATTATAATCTTGCAGTACAATAGATATTCGTATCCGGTATGTCTTTTCACAAGTTTGATACATCTCCACGCATTCAAATCTTTTTAAAATACAGCCGCTGAGAACATCTCTACCCGTCTTGTTATTAAGCTTTCATTCTTATTATTCAATTTTTTTTAAAAAAAACGTTTTTTTATAACCATATATTTCTGGTACTGTGTACCAGTAACACATTCGTCTCACAAATTTCTGATCAAAAATGTCTGATGATTGATTACTGAACAGTTGTAAATTGTTGTCTTAAAATGCTAAGATAAATGCAACAGTTATATAGCAACAATTGTTGTCAAAACTCATTTCACTGTCAGAAATTGTGTGGATAGAATTAAAAATTAAGGTACGTGGTGAACAGTTTCAAAAAAGTTGAGAAAAATTATCTGGGATAGAAACGAAGTCTATCTTTTAAATAATATCCATGAAAATTGTATCAGTTCAGTGCTACAAAACTTCATGTTTAAGTCAAACGATTTAAGTAATCGAACAATTTGCAAAGTACTGTGCAAATATAGTTATAATAGGAGAATTCCTAGAAAAAACTGTGAGAATTCAATTTGCCAAACCGCATGAAAACAAAGATCAAAAATTTGACTAATATTTTTGGTTCTGATAAAATTCAATATGTCTGGAGAAAACCAAACACTGGTCCTGAAAATTGAAAATATTAGGTTGGTATGGAAATAATTGCGGTTTATGGATTCAAATTCATTAACATTTTTCTCTTTTGTGATTTTCCTAGCTGTTTTAAGCAGTCCAGAACTGTTGAATGACTAACTCTTAACTTTTGTGCAAGATCTCGAATTGTGCGTGGTTCTGATTCAAATAACCCCTTCAATTACTCATTATAAACTGAAGAAAGACGACCGAGAGATCTTCACCTTCAAGGCTCTCATCTCCAGCACGAAATTTTTGAAACCACCATTTCACCGTACATTCCTTAACGGTACCCACATCAAAAGCATCGTTTAGTTTAAAAGCAATTTTTGCTGCTTTAGAACCCGTTTTGAATTCATAAAAAATATTCTTATTTGTTTCTTTTTCATCTTTAATTCAATAGTCTAATTTGAAGTAAAATTAATAACAAAACCAAAGTTGATGTTACTAAAATGCAGACAGAACAATGCATTTTAAAGTAGGCAACATCCTAAAGCAAAGGGTTAAATTAAAGACACCGAATTATTTTTCATACCTAATAATATAAAAAGTACTGATATTTTATAAAAGTACTATCGATGCACTAACAGAAAATGGTATAAGCCGTACAAGTATAAAAAAACTGTTACAAACATCAAATGTCACAACAATTTCAAATAGACTACACAGTCTGTTGAACACGTCTGCTACATGTCAAAAAATTGAAAAATTAAGAACGAAACAAAATTCAATAAATACGATTTCCGCATACCCTATAATTAACTGAATGAAATTTATCTTATCGTAAACAGAAGCATCTTACAGACGTTAAACATTAATTATGCATCCATTGTAAATAATAAGAAACGCTCAATGTTGAATCTGATGTTAATAAAAGCTTGTCAATCATTTCTGTCCTATTATACAGTCAAACAAGTATTTAAAAAAAGTGTATTCTTAATAGAATTCTATTTTCCTTCGTTCTCGATACGAAAATGGGCTCCTTACAAACATTCTGCTTATTTCATCAATCCGTATGCAAATTTGTCATATTTCTCCGTAACACAATATGAATTTCTATAGAAATTTAAACAAAAAAAAAATCATTAACAAAACGCCCTAATATAAAACAATTACTGTCACTGATCCACGGAACGTCAGAGAACCAGATAACGTAGTGTAGAATATATGAAACGAAAGAGAAGAGGAAAAAAAAACATGCAATTCACAGTTAATTTACAAAACAATCGTCCGAATAGTTCCGAGATAGCAGCGCATATCTGCGTACGATCTGTGGAGTCTTATAATGAGAACGTCACCATCCGATAGACACGTGATATTTTAATAATGACGAAGAAGCGTTAATGATTTAAGGAAATTGGATTCCACGTTAGATGCCTCGCGTCATAATTACAAAACGGATAAAATAGTATCTGCGATCGCAATTCGGTTCGGCCCGTCACGATAGATAATTTATCATTACGCCGTTGCTGTACTATGACGCACACCGAGAACAGATTTCATTACGGATTGTTTGTTTTTCGGTATATATTTTTTTTTCGGTTTGTTTCCCTTTTTTTGTTGCTGATTTTTATTTAGATAGTGGATATGGTGCGGATTTCGATTGAGGTACGCTGTGAACGTTTCCGTTTCCATTTTTTACCTCGAATCTGTGTATATGAATATACATATTTATTACACACATTCATATATGTATATATATATATATATATATATATATATAAGTGTGTGTGTGTGTATAATGTGTACATATATATATATATATATATATATATATACATATATATATATATATATATATATATATATATATATATATATATGTATGTAGTGTTTTTAATTTAACCATATTTTGTTTAAACTCGCAAAAAATACTAATTTTAGAAATTTTTCTTAATTTACTTAACAAATATATCTGTGCACTGTTTCTATCACCGTTTTCTACAAATCATTAGACAGGTAAAAAATTGTTTAATAGAGTTTTAAAAACGTTATTTAATATTTTCTTTTTAATCATTAAAAGTTACTGAATCAATTCGCAATTCAACACATAAATCTGTATGAAAATTAAGAAAAATATATATATGTATATATATATATATATATATATATATATATATATATGAATATATATATGAATATATATATACATATATGTATGTAAATATATATGAATGTATGTGGTGTTTTTAATTTGTCCATATTTAGTTTAAACTTTCGAAAAATACTAATATTAGGCATTTTTCTTAATTTATTTATATGTAATATATATATATATATATATATATATATATATATGATATATACATATACATACATATATATATATATACATTGTTTTAATTCTCAACTACAAATACCGGAATTTCATATGTTACACCCTAATATACATATATTAGGGTGTAACATATGAAATTGCAAAATTTGTAGATGAGAATTAAAAAGCAATATTTTTAACAAAACAAAATATATTTAATCATAATAAGCTCCATCAGCTTCAATAATCATTTGCCAACGAGAAATTATATTGTTCATCCCATTTTTATAAAAATCGACATTTTTAGAGTTAATGAAGTCTTCGAATCCTTGAATCACTTCTGTTTGGTTTCGGAATTTTTTATTTCTTAAATAATATTCCAAGTGACGAAAAAGATGATAGTCTGTCGGTGAAAGATCTGGTGAATAAAGGGGATGCGGTAAAATTTCATAATTTAATGAATTTAATTTGGAAATTGTGACTCGAGATGTGTGTGGTCAAGCATTGTCTTGCAATAGTATTGGCCCATATCTATTAACTAGCATTGGCTGTTTTATTTTTGATTTTTTATTCATATTGTCGATTTCACAACAATACGAATCACCCGTAATTGATTCGCCTGGTTTTAAAAAAGAATAATGAATTATTCCTTTATTTGTCCAACACACAGTAACCATAAGTTTTTTTTTTGGTGTAATGACGGCTTGGGTTCGTGTCCTGGAGGTTCGTTTGCATTTAACCATTGTCTAAATAGTGTTTACCAGGAAAGAACTATTTAAAAAAAATATTCTGTACTTACAGCTCGGAAGTTTCACTTCATCGGCGCATGACCCCACTCCCCTTTATTTAAATTCTTTTCTTTTCATAATTTTTATTAAAAAAAACTTGAGGAATTTAAAACTGATAGATGGAACAACGTACCAAAATAATTAATCTTTATTTTGAAAACCACCGTTGAATAATTCTGATCCAGCGAGCATATCGTCGTTATTTTAGTGTTCGAACAGGACCATCGGAGTCAATGATTAATCATTTAATTACACGTTTTCGACAAGATAGAGTTAGTAATCGTATGGCTCTATCTGAGGAAAATATACAGGAGTGTGTTGAGCTATGTGTTGATACAACAACCAGAAGACGTTTTACCCAACTTGGAATATCTCGGAGGTCACTGCAAAGGATTTTGGTCGCATCAAAAACGTTCCCATATAAAGGCAGCTTGTGCAAGAGCCGAAGCCGGTTTTTTGAAAAAGAATTTCCGGCACTAACTCCTAAGCTGACCTAAATCCCCGTACAAAAAATACCTATCTTCCCGTCAAAACCGGCTTACAAGGCAAGGCTCAGACTCCGGATCCAATTTCCGTACCATACCAGTGCACATCATGCACTGTATTTTATTTGACATCGATAAAATTATTTTTTTAATTTTGATTTTTTTGAGTTGAAGCCAACAGATTATCAGCATCGCCTCGATTATGCAATTCGTTTTCGCCAACAAACAGAAGAAAATAATGAATTTATTCACAATTTGATTATGAGTTGAGAAAACAAAAGCCGCAATTATTTTTCTACCAACCTAATAGTTTTGAAAAACACAACTAGATAAAGAGAATTCAGATATTTTATAAGATAACTGATCGAGTATATAATTAAATTAATTTATTTTACAAGCAGTACACAATTCAAACCTGAGGATATTCACAATACAATCCATTTACATACATACACACACAAACATATATATATATACACATATATACATTATATATACATATATATAAAGGTCGTATTAAGAACATATCTGATCGAATAGTTTTCAATTTATCTAAGACTTGAACTTTGACCTATCGCCTTTTAATGATTATTGTATTTCTTGTAGGCGTAATTCTGTGACATTCGTTAACATTTTGTGTTTATACGATTTTGAAATTTTTACAAATCATTCCGTTAAGAGATAAGCTATCTGATATTTTTTCAGTGTTTCAAGGACAAAGTTTATATATATATATATATATATATATATTCAATACATTCGATATTTTCGTTACATGTATTATTTATCTGATAATACGTTTCTATAATATAATGGACAACGTATTGGTTATTCTTTGGTCAAGAGTGCAATTTTATATCTACGAGATCCGTGTCGGTAATTTATGGTTCATGTAATTTATTATTTCTATGTTACATTAAACGTTTTATTTTGTTTCATTATTACTAAAACAATGAGTAGTTCAGCTGATCGGCTCTGTGTCCAGGATTATTCAACCGAAATTCTTACCGAGATAAGCAATGCAGTTCCATAATAAATAATATATTTTTTTTATAGATTTGCATGATCACTGTTAATCTTCCATGATAAAACTGTTTAGGATATATTGATGATTGTTCGACCAATTAATGGCAGCTCTGTAGACTAAATAAAACGCTGAGAGAGTGATAAGGGATGTTGTTTTAAGCTGTATAAAATATCAGTCAGTGTGCAAGCAAGTGTCATCACCGTATGACCGAATGCATCGTATCCGAATACAATCAGCACTGTGTGTGTGAATCAAGTATTCTACAAGGAACAAAACTATTACAATCGTCCGCTCAAAAGTCGTCCTGGCCGTACATCACTAAATAAAACGGCATCTTTGGACTGAACCCTCGATCTATAAAGTGTTTAGTGTCAGGGAAGGAAAAAATCATTCTTCCCCGACATCTAAATTCGATACAAGGACTGAGTACAAATGAGCATCATATGCATCTAATACATTAATGCAATAATTGCAAAGTATTACATCACCAATTTTCACCTATATGAAAATACCGCATTACTTATGAAATGGCCCACTATCTCTCTCTCTTTCTATATATATATATATATATATATATATATATACATACATATTGTTCATCGTGGCAAGAACATCAGATTTACAAATGATTTTTTTACTCATTCCACAAACTATACATTTTTTTCTAATCAAAAACGATTGATGATTATTAACTGTTTTTGATTGCTGTTTATATGACGAAATCATCATCCCGAGAACTGTAAGACACAGAAAAATCTGTTATATAGTGTTTTCTCATTTTTTTTTTATTTTTGAATGATTTCTCTGTACCTTATCTTTATATTTATATATTTATATATTTATATATATATATATAACCATTTCATAACTAATGCGGTATTTTCATATAGGTGAAAATGGATGATTGTATGTATATGTATATATATATACATATACGTACATACAATAAAATTATATTTTGAATTAAATAAACATTCGCAATGACTACAGCCGTTTGTATGTCGTCTCATTAAACAACGGTGTGACTTATGAGTCAATATTTTGACCGGTAATAGTTTTTGAACAACTGTCGTCAAAGATTCGATTCGGCTCGACAATAAAATGAAATCATATCGATCCACATTCGAGAGGTGATATAATAAATGTCGATCTCTCGATATCCCGAACATAAACCCGTTATAATGACTTCAACGGCTCGAAAGCGAGCCGAGTGGAGCGCAGGGCAACATCATCGACAGCGCACAACCGAGATCAGAACAACGCAAATGGCGTCCCCGTGCTGTGGTCGATCTGACACACACCGGAGGACACCCGCTGCGTAAATTGACGTCGTGACACACGTACCACGCGTAGAAATCACCATTGTGTACGGTCACGTCGACGGCGTCGTAGGTGTACGGCGCACTGTAATCGAATCGTGGTACGCATCGCAAACCAATTGATTTTATAATCTTTTCAATTTGGACAATGTTTTCGCCGCGGGACAATGGCGATCGACATGTACAGATAAGTTTGTGAATGGCCGTGTGTACACGGTCTAAACGGTTCTGCTTGTCTCTTGTCCACGCGACACGCGCGTCTCTCTCTTTCGCGCCAGTACGCCTTTTTCGCGTGGTCGATTTTCGGATTATTTATTTATTCGTTCGACGCGAACACGGCCCGTCTGTTTGTTTATTTTCGAAATGTCAATGCTGCTACCAGGCACTTTTCAAATTTCCACTTTTGTATCAATGTCATCAACGCTAATTGAATGTGCACGGAACGCTGAAACGTTGCATTGTTCTCGGATCGGAACAAACTTTAATCACCGTGTATTGTTCTCTTTTTCATGAAAATAAACGATTATTTAAAACATTATCGACAGACAATTTAAACACACAATAAATATACAAATTAATTACTGTTCTAACGAAAAACAATACTGTAAATGTTTTCAATGTCCTTAAAACATATTATAAGTGTTTAATGTATGAGATTAAGTTCATTTTTTTCATATTTTTTTCAGCCTCACAACGTATTAGACCTAAATTATCAGACAGTAAATCTGAGATACGCCAAACTACATACTTGTCAGTATATATCTAGGAATGGCAACGATACCTCGTTATATTTGATAAATATATCTGTATCTTTTCACAAATGAATTCTTTGTTCACTCTATAAACCACAAAAAAAATGTTCTCACCAAAAATTGTTCAATAGATCATTAGTGACCATTTTTGATTGTTGCTTATGAGAATTTCGATTGCGAATCCATCATTTTCGGAGCCCTCAAGTAAAGAAAAATCTCTTTATTCTATTTTCTGCACACAGACAGTATAAAATTAATAATTTTGAAAAAGTATTGATTGCTACTTATGTAGATTTCGATTGCAATTTTATCATCCTCAGAACATTAAAGTAAATGTAAATATTTTAAATACATTAGTTCTGAACTTTTTAAATATTCTCTTTCTCCCTCTTTCTACCTCACTCACCTCCATCGTGCTCTTTCTCTCTCTCTCTCTCTCTCTCTCTCTCTCTATATATATATATATATATATATATATATATATATATATATGTCTGCATATTTCGATAAATGAATTCTTTGTTCCATCAATAATCCACAAAAAAAAATGTTCTAGCCAAAAATGTGCAACAGATCATTAGTGATCACGTTCAATTATTGATTATGAAAATTCATATAACGAAACCATTATATTCAGATCTCCAAAATACAGGAAAATTCATTTTTCTAAACACACAAAAAAATGTTGCAACAAAAAATGCACAACTAATTATTAGTGATCATTTTCAATTGTTGCTTATCAGAATTTATATAAGTAAACAATCATATTCAGATCGCCAAAGCACAAAAAACCTCCATTTTTCTATTTGTTGTACACAGACAGTATTAAATTAATAATTACTAAGAAAGTATTGATTGCTACTTTCGATTGTAGTATCATCATACTCAGAACATTAAGGTAAATGTTTAAATTTCAAATATAACTATTTGAAATATATTAACTTTGGATTTTTTTAATATTCTCTCCTCTCTCTCTCTCTCTCTATATATATATATATATATATATATATGTAAATGTATGTGTATATTTTCACAAATGAATAATTTGTTTATTCCACAAACCACTTAAAAGAAATGTTTTGACCGAAAAAATGTTCAACAGAGATCATCAGCGATCATTTCCGATTGTTGCTTATGAGAATTTACATAACGAAACCGTCATCTTCAGAGCGCCGAAGTACAGAAAAATTCCTCTTTTCTATTTTCTGTACACAGACAGATTATATCTCTGCGTATAATGAAAGAATATAAAACTGGATTCGACTAGATTAAATTTTTTCAGTCGCCATTTGAAAACCTAATAAATTTTGAAATTAATTAGACTCGAAGCAAGATTCATCTAAGTTTTTATTAAAATATTACATGTATAAAATTAATAATTTATGAAAAAGTATCTCTGTAAAAAAATAAACACACTTGAGACAGTATCTAATGAATGCTGTTATGGAAAAAAATCTTAATTCACTTCCAGACATTTTATAATATAAAAACGATTCTGATTAAAATCAGATTGAGTGTACGACACTAAACACACACACATTATATATATATATATATATATATATATATATATATATATATATATATATATATATTAAATAGTATAAACAATGAATCACAATGATAAAATAAACACGTATAAACAATTCAAAATAAAATGACAAAACAGCATTCCAGAGATACAAACGACTGAACACATCAGAATGATGGATCACACGGTTTTAATCTTGCATAAATCTCGTTTATTATATAAAATAATCGTGCACTTAATAACAATCTGCGACTAAGAAAACTGGCCAGAAAGTGAACAAACGGCGTACGGTTTTTATCGTCGAATCCGAATTTCAGTTTTCGATCTCGCATTGTGTGCATGGAGTTTTTTTTCCTCCTTCTGTATTCCGTGTACACTTTCGAATCGTACGCAGCGCGTTTTATTCACGAAATCCTATTTACTCATCCGTTTATTCGTATGAAAATTAATGTTAATCTTTACTATAAACGCTGTAATGTCTGCCATTAGTGAACAGCGACGGATTGTATAGACATATTACTAGTTTGTGACTTGCTAGATGCATATCTATATACATTCAAAGTATACCTACTGTGTGAAACTTGTATTTTTTTACGATACGTTCAGTTATAATAAATTGACTCGAGTCTTACTTCGAACGGAGTAGTTTTTTTTTTTTTTTTTTTTTTGTTCAGAAAAGAATTCTTAAATAAATTACAAATCTCGCATATGGGAACTTCGAGACAACTTTGTATCATACATTTTTGTTTTTTTTATTAAACAGGAGTTTACACAAACAGCAGGAAATAATTTTATAGAAAAAGTTGACTTTAAAATCGCAAGATTTATGGAAAGATTACAAGTGTATCTGATGTAAACATATATATATATATATATATATATATATATATATATATATATATTTCTCTCTCTCTACATATATATATATATATATATATATATATTTATATACATATATATATATATATATATATATACATATATATATATATATATATATATATAAAATCAAAGTTATCTACAAAAAAGTCAATGACGTTGACTTTTATTATTTATGACAACAAGGTTTCATGGACCCAAATATGTTATCTTGTATATAAAATAGCAACATTGCAATCTATCTGCGATAATGATTATATAGTAGACATAAATGAGTTTTAAAAAATATGTTTATTGTTTCATTCGGTTACATGTGCAGGCTTATAATTGACAAGTAAGCGAGTGTAGCGAGCATGGGGCGAAGCCCCCTTGTGTATGTATATAAAAATATTATATACATATATATATATATATATATATATATGTTTCAGTTTCCATAAAATTTTCAACGTATTCAGTCGAGAATATGTTTTAACTAATAGCATAGTTTTTTATTCTTTTCTATCATCTATCTTCTTCGACTGAACGATTCTACTTGTATTTTGTATCATGGTTTCTTCATTAAACCACTTTAATATAAAATGTAAATTGATTTCAATCTATTAATGATTTTTACGAGAGCTGATGTAAACTTTTTATTCGAATCCATTTAAAAATAATTTAAAAATGAGTCAGTATTATTTTCAATTGCATAAATAGATTTTTACACGAAAAAAATTAATCATGTCATGAAAAGTTTAACCGAATAATACAGGCTATAATTTGTTTTAAGAATTGTTATTCTATCATATATTTAGCTTTTATTTTTTAATTTTGCTAAAATGAACAAATTTATTTAAAATTATTAACCCTTTGTACTTACAAGGCCAACTGTACTGCCCAGGCACTTGATGGCGTTCTACTCCTACGGCCAGTGTCACTGTCCACTTTTTATCATTTACAGATGACAGCTTTGATAAGCGTTCGTCCATCAATATCATCGAGTGTTTATACTTTTTTTTATATTTATCATACTCTTATCCCAATTAGTAGTATACAAATTTCTGAACTGCTGTACAGCCTAATTGCTTGGAGTGCAAAAGGTTAACTATACTTGAATATATACAAAATATTTTACTTTCTCGTTTATTTTCGGAGATGAAGTTCTACCCGGCTATTAATTTTATGACAAATTGTTTATATATATATATATACATATATATATATATATATATATATATATATATAAATATATATATATATATATATAAATATATATATATATATACGATGTATAAAATCAAAGTTATCCACAAAAAAGTCAATGACGTTGACTTATTTATTTATGACATCAAGGTTTCATGGACCCAAATATGTTATCTCGTACATAAAATAGCAACATTGCAATCCATCTGCGATAATGATTATATAGACATAAATGAGTTTTAAAAAATATGTTTATTTTTTTATTCGGTTCATTTATAGGCTTATAATTGACAAGTAAGCGAGTGTAGTGAGCATGGGGCGAAGCCCCCTTGTGTAAGTATATAAAAATATTAAATACATATATATATGTATATATATATAATCTTGATCAAAAAAATTTCTGGAATTTCTATTTTAAAAGAACAGCACAAACAGAACGTTACTTTTTTTAAAATGATAATGTTGATAAACCTTCCACTGTAATCTATATGAAAAATTATTGCTATTTTTTCAAACCATACGTGAACAGTTGATTTTCTGTAAAATGTTCGATGTGTTCGGCGAATTCTACCAGGTCTAAATCTATCGAGCATAGTTTGTATTAAAATTTGTGTCAAGAACGAAATTTCTTGTGCTGGCACGTGTGAAATGTTAGAAAAAGCATTCGGAGATTAGTGTTCATCGAAAACACGAGTATACCTATGGTACAGTTTATTTAAAGAGAGCCGAGAGTCTGTAGAAGATGACCCTCTTTCTGGACATGCATCGACATCAACTGATGAAGAAGATGTTCAAAAAGTGTAGGATTTGATCCTGAATGATCGTCGACTAACTGTATGAGAGATTGTTGATGACGTCGGCATACCTTATGGATCTTACTAAAGTACCTTAACCGATATTTTGCACTTGAAACATGTTGCAAGAAGACTTGTGCAAAGAATGCTAAATTATGAGCAAAAACAACATCGTGAAGATGTCGTCAAGATAATATCTGAAACATCTAAAGATTCCACGTTCATGAAACGCATCATAACTGAAGACGAGACTTGAATATACGGATCTGATGTCGAAACAAAGCAGTAATCGTCCGAATATCTCGATAAATTTAGATACAGTAAAAATCGCCGAACACACCAAACACTACAAAAACATCAGCTGTTCACAAATGTTTTGAGAGATCACAATAATTTTTGGTATAGATTACAGTGGGACGATTACTAACATTATCATTTTAAAAAAATAACGCTGGGTTTGGATAGTTCTTTTAAGAGTTCGTGACAACCGTACTGTCTTGTTTAGACTTTTTAAACCAGCATCAGTGACGTCTGTTCACTGTCAGTAATTTTTAATAACTTCTATGTCCTTGCTGGTATCATTCATATCTTAATTGAAAACGGGGCAATTATATCATACAAAATATAATAACCATGACATGATTACTGAGGAATATTAAAATAAAATTCACAATGGCAATAGATGACCTCAACAACAAATTCACTCATTAAAAAATATGGTATCGCCAAATTAGACAGACATTCTTTATAATTCCTAAACTAGGAATAACGATAAAAAAAGTACATACTTTCCATTCAGTGGGATATATACCCAATCGTTAATACTGAATAAATGAAACTATTATTATATAAAAAATTACTAAGTATATTTACTTCCAAGTTTTTAAAATTGAAAGAAGAAACCGTTGCAAATTTAATAAATGAAATAAATCTTCCCCATGACAATATACTAACTCATTATATATATATATATATATATATATATATATATATATATATATATATATATAAATATATATAGAGAGAGAGAGAGACAAAAAGGGAGAGACTAAATACCATTTCTCTCCTGTATAAAACATTGTGTTTCAGAAAAGTAACAAAAATGTATGTTGTTTGTACATGTAAAATGTTCAAAAAGAATGTTAATAGAATGGACAAGGCTTCACACTCAAAATATTACATAAAATTGAATGTGACAGTTTCAATTTTATACTAATTTACAACGCAACGCTCGTACATCAAAATCAGATCCATTAAGAATTAGAAGTAATCGCTTTTTTAATAACAACTGACATCCCATGAACACAGATTTGAATTTGTAACAGATTGATCAAAAACTTTACATCTTGGCCACTCGAGAAGGAACTTATAGCTCTATTATAAACATCAAATAGTAACCATTTGAAGGTCAGTCTTGTTGTTTTCTTTTATGGAACTTTAAGATTGTGAAAAAATAATACATACATACATAATATATGTATATATATTTAAAAAAGTATTTATTTATTTATTTTCTTGAAATAGACACCATACTTCATCAATTTTCATCTTGTATCAGAAAACTAAAAAAGCTTTCAGATCCAAACTGTTCAATAAACAATTATTGATCATTTTTATTGTTGCTTACGCACATTTCGATGGCAGTATCATCATCATCCGAATACAAAGGTAAAGAAAAATCTAATTTATTGAATATCCTTGACTGGAAACACTGATCGTTGTTTATATAATAAAAGAAGCAAGTATTTGTGAATCAATATATCTGATATTCTGAAACAAGATATTCTTGAAAATATAAAACTGTGATTTATTTAGTAAAGTTGAATGACAGAGAAAGTCTGAATACATATTCTAAATCAAAACGTCATAAAGATTACCTAATTAAAGTCAATTGATTGATTTAAAAATGTTAATCCAGTGTAATTGAAGAATAATTGAAATAAAATCATCTTCATCGGTCTTTCACTAATCATGTATAACACATTAAAGTTTGGAGTCATATAAATAAGGTTTTTGCTGACTGTTCGTGAACTACCGGAGACATATAAATAGGGTTTTACCTCTGTGCATTAAATGCTAGAGATATATAAATATGTGTTACAATATATCTGCTAAAGTAGATATTTCTTATCGACTAGACTAATACTGCTTGCTTTGATAATATTCAAAGTAAAAGATAACAGCAAATTTCAACCTTCAACCTCACATCTTCCCAAGATTTCTTTTAATAACTTTAAAATAGGAAAAGTTACTCAAACGGGCAAATCCATATATTTATAATTAATTTGGCTTATAACTGGCGAAATTCAGGTACAGTTGGAACCTTTCCTTAATTATCGCAGTTAAAAAGGATTTCAAAAAATTAAAAACTACCTCCAGCTACAAGAAATTCAGTCATTCTTTTTTGTGAGACGTGGTCTTAAATTTTTTTCTTGCAGTATATGTTGGACTATAAATAGTCTCTACTCTTTTTTGTGTAATTGAATTCTTAATTTGTATGTACCTAGTGTCACTTGCGTGATTGAGACGGGTATTTTAACACCTTATTTGTTATTTTAACACCTCATTTGTCAAAATCGGTCGATCCGTTTTGATGTTACAGGAACACTTTTTTCTTCCCCGACCAAATGGCGTTTTACAGCCGCTATCCTCATTTTTTTTAAAAAAAAATGTATATCCGTTTTTACTCAAGAGATTAAGACAAATCATTTGACACCTTGATTATCAAAATCGGTCCAACCGTTTAGGCTCTCAGTGGGAACAAATGAACATGGTTACATACATACAAACACACATGCGAAATATTAACATACATACACGCGAAAAACATTACTCTTCTCCTTAGTCAGGTAAAAAGTTCTACTTGAAATTTTATAAAAATGTATTCGATATTTTAACCTTTAACGGTCCAGAAGTATTTTAAGTTTTCTTACCGCTGGGTCCAAGCAATTTTTTATACGAAGAAAAATTGTCCGCTAAGGATTTTTATATCAGGTATAAAGAAAAAAATATTTATTTTGAGTGAAAATACATACCACGAATGGAAATGAATTAACTAAAAGGAACAGACGTAGCACTTAACTTGTTAAACGAAAATATAATAACAATAACAATGATGAAAATGATAAAATGATTTTTTCAGCAAAGTACGCGGCTTTCGACCTAATAAGTAAAAGTGCTATACCGCGTATATTGCGGCACTGGCCCGCTAAGGGTTTAAAGTTATAACCATTTTTGTACAGCGATGCAACTTAGTCGAAAACCTGAAAATATACCGGCTACACGAATCAGTTTTCGCGCAGACAGCACGGACCGTACAGTGTTAATTTCAAGAGAGTTCACAAATCAGGAATCGTCCTAGCCGATTGCCAGTTACTAAACCGACGACCTTCCGAATAACAAACGGACGTCATGCGCAACCGACCGCGTCAATGGAGTCAGCACCAAATCAATAATTCAAAACGTGTACAGCTACACAATTATTATATCATCTGCGAAAGCGATAATAGAACATAACTCAGCTTTATTAAAAACTGATAACAATATAGATTAGCTAAATTCATTTCCGTATCGCGAGGCATGTTCACGAGCACGATACGGCCCGTAACGATACGTGGAAGAGACGAGACGAGACGGACGTGCGGGGGGTGGAAAAAAAAACGTCGAGAACAACAACAACAACGTACATAACGAAAATAATAAATAAATAAATTTGATATGAACAAATAAGCGACTGACGAATAAGAAAAAAGAAATTAAATGATTCAATGACTGTACACATTCCTGGGTAGGCAATCATTAGTCATAGATCGAGTCGCGGCCGTGGCAGCAGACAGGTAGGCAGGCAGGCAGGCAGCAGAGCTGCCACACGACGTTCACAGTGTAAGGTGTAGCTGGACAGCTCTTATGAATACAAATTGAATACATAATGTGATGTACAAACGAGGGACGACACACCGTGCCAAATTACAAATATGACGGATGCATTAAATCTACGGACTTGATGTGCTCAATGTTCGAATCTTCCTCGTATGTCTGACATCTTTTTTGATACTGTGGCTCTAAAAATCCACACTCACAAATGAATTCTTTCCCAGACCACAAACTAAAGAAAAACGTTTTCTGATCAAAAATGTTCAATAAAATCATTCCTGATCGTTTTTGATTGTTGATTATACGCATGATATCATCTTTAGAGCGTCGGAATTTATTTGTGAAACAGTATTTTGATTTTATATAAAAGAACATGTTGATTTGTGACTGAATTTCAAAAAAAATATTTTTCAATTAAATACCGATTACAATCTCATTAACAATCCATTTCAATCGTTATAAATCATAAAATAAAATATCTCACAATGAAATCAATTTAATGTACTGAGTAATTCATGCAATTCTTGAAATTAAATCGAATTCGAAACATGCTTTTCCATTATAAAGGGTTTTCCAATCGGGACGCTATTTTTTAAAGGACTATTTCTTATATTTCACATATGAAGCGAGCAGATCATTCACTGCATCGGAGATGTGTTAATTGGACACTGGAACAACAAGACGGGTTTTCTGAGAAAATAATGTTTAGCGATGAAGTTCATTTCGAACTCTTTGGCTACGTTAACAAGAAAAACTTTCTAAACTAGGATAAAGAAAATTCGAGAGTGATCGTTGACCAGCCACTCACTGCATATAGAGAGTGACTACTTGGTGCGCACTTTGGTCCGATGGAGTCATTGGTACTTACTTTCTTGAAAATCGAGCTGATAAGACAATTACTGTGAATGGAGAAAAACACCGAAACATGATAACCAATTTTTTGTGGGCAGAATTGAATTATACTGATCTGGAGGACATGTGGTTCCGGCACAACGGTGCAACAAACCATACAGCTGGTGAAATAATGGATTTATTGAGGATGAAATTTCCTGGTCCCGTTATTTCCAGAAATGGAGACATTAGTTGACCACCGAGATCCTGCGATTTTACACCATTAGATTACTTTTTTTTGGGATCGCGTTAAAGGGCAGGTGTATGCCAATATTCCTAAAACAATTTCCAATCGAAAAACAGCAAATCTGAAGAGTAATTGATGAGATAGAGCCCTATTTGTGTAGGGATCTTATTGAAGATTTTAACAAAGGAATGGTTACTTGTAAGAAAGCTTAACTTAATATTCATTTCCTAAGAAAGCTTGACTCAATATTCCTTTTCCTGTCCTTCTCCCATCCTTTGATCCTTCCTTTTCCTATCATTTTTATTTATTTTGAGAGATGGGGATTTTTCAAAGACACCTGGGTTTTTTGCAATCTTTCCCAGATAAGACCAAACGCCAAGATTAACATTAGTTCTCATTTAAAGACAACAACATCATTCTGAAGACACATACCGGTTATCGGGTCTCTAATGACTCCCAGAACGTTAATTTATTATTTCATGAAAAGCTCCAGTAAAACCGGTCGTTAAGAAAAAAAACGGATCTTCAGAGTGCTTTAAATACAAGAGTTCATTATTTCTCACGACTCTCTTATAAAACCATCAAATGTTTTCTTATACTAGTTTACTAATGTGATAGAAATACGTAAAAGTCTGGATCAATAATCAATACATCTGTACGAATGACTTGCAGCGGCATTCAAAACACGAACCCAACAAAGCACGATCAGACATCGATCGTCCACCACACCGACATCGGATTGTATTTTTGCACAGTTACACACGTTCATAATAGACCTCAATCCGCTCTTTTATTTACATACAACCAATATTATTATTCATCCATCGCTGCTATTTAACAAGGACACGGATTGACAGGATGTACGTTCATGTGAAATGCAAAGACGTTCGTCGATCCGACGATGAACGCCTTATTGGTTATTGTTTAGATTCTTTTATTATTAAACGTGTCGATTGTTTCCTCGTTTCGAACAATATTTTTCGCGAGAGAAAAAAATCAAAACATGTACCATTGTTCTATGTCTACGCGGTATTTCGTGAATACGTTAAATATTTACGGCACGAATCCAAACGAACATTTTTTTTCTGTTCTGTACGCGCTGTTACCGTTAAATAGTTTCGTGTGTTTCGAATAGGTGTGAATTATGCCAATGTCTTATCTAACTATGCATGAAACGATTAGTGAATAAATTATCGTTTCGGCACGTTTCAAATAACGAACGAAATTATATTGTGGTCGTTTCGAATGGGGAAATGTCGATTGTGTTTATAAAACTCGACTCGTTTATTGAAAAAAAAAATATACAGAAAAACAGCGAAATGAATCATGAAATTAATTAATTTCCAAGTGTTTATTACCAGTCTGTATCGAATGAGACTCGTTTATGACATTTAATAGAATGAAAACTATTGGTTTTTCGTAAATGAATAATTCTCTCAGTTAAAAGATGATTTTTCTGATCGAAAATGTTCAATAAATGATCAATGATTATTTCTGATTGACGCTTATGTGCAATTCTATAAAGATATCGTTCTCAGAGCACTAGGATACTGACAAATCTTTTTAACACTTTGAAGCCGGTAAAAGGAAAGGTTACTAAAAATTTTTAACAATTTTTTTTCGATTAATTGGACATTCTTTTATAGTAAACAAAATGAAAACTGCAAACTTGTCACTTACAAGAATAAAAATGTTAATTCAGATTAGTAATTAGAAATTTCACACCTATCTGATATATAGTGGAAAATCGTTGATAATATTCGAGGAAACATAAATCTCTTGATTAGAAACAGGTAATTGGAAATGGAAAAAATTATTGCAATTGAAAATTTACAGAAATAACATTACTGTTGGGTGTAAAAAAAATTAAAACAGTCACAACAAGCCACTACATACAGAAAGAGTGACTGTTTAGTGGGCACTTTGGTTCGATGGAGTCATTGGTCCTTACTTTCTTGAAAATCGAACTGGTAAGACGATTACTGTGAATGGAGAAAAATACCGAAACATGATAACCATTTTTTTGTGGGCAGAACTGGATTATATTGATCTGGAGGACATGTGGTTCCGGCAGAACGGTGCAACAAACCATACAGCTGGTGAAATAATGGATTCATTGAGGATGAAATTTCCTGGTCCCGTTATTTACAGAAATGGAAACATTAGTTGACCATCGAGATCCTGCGATTTTACACCATTAGACTAATTTTTTGGGGTCGCGTTAAAGGACAGGTGTATGCCAATAATCCTAAAACAATTTCCAATCTAAAAACATCAAATCAGAAGAGTAATTGATGAGATAGAGGCCCAATTGTGTAGGGATGTTATTGAAAATTTTAAAAAAATAATGGTTACTTGTAAGAAATCACAAAGTGGTCACTCACATGATATTATTTTTCATTTATAAAAATACAAAGGTACACCACCAACTATTTTACAATGACAACAACCAAATACTATTTTACTAATTTATAATGAAGAAATTTGAAATTTCAGCGCAAATTCTTTGTTTTATTTTAAATTAAAATATTGCGCCCTTATTGGAAAACGCTGTACTATTTAATATTTTCGTATTGTCTAACAATCTATCTGAATGTTTTATTTCGGAGTAAAAATTATACTTGTTCTGTTTTAATCCTGGTTATTACAAATCATCGAGCAAAACGCTGAGGTAAAAAAATCTACTTAATCTACAAAATAACCATTTTTGCTATAATATAGCATTGAAATGTATATAAACAAGAATCAAAAATGATCCAGTGTACACAAAACGGTTTCACATCGGTCGCACCTTGTAGGGTTTTCACATGAAAAAAAAAAAAAAAAAAACGTTTAAATGTGTTAGTTGATTAAAATGGCAAACGTTTCATCTATTCTAATGAAATAGTGAACAGATATCAATTATGGAAATCAATTACAAAACGCACTGAAAATGAAAAAAAAATCAAAAACGAGACTGCAAAATCGTTCACTAAATCACACACATGAACCGAATTTCACGGATCTGCAGCGCATATCGAGCAAAACATACAAGCAGACTGAAAAAGAGAACATAATGGATTGTTTCGAAATCGAACGATGATAAACATCTCACTCAATGAAATTTATTGCATTTTAAGATTCGATTTCTCGACTCGTAATTTACTTTCCAACTGGATCGAATTGCAATTACCGCACGCGGTACATCAATCGAACATCGTATGGAACTCGATTAAAAGCTGACTCGTGGACGCTGGACACGCCATCTACGTCACATTTGACGAACGAGTGGAAAAAACAGCGGACAGTCAGCGGCGCGTTATTTATCTTCGCCTGCTGCGATCACAAATTGGTTTACAATCACCAATTCTACGGCGCGGTACGACGAAAAAAAATACGCTACCATACTAATCCCATTTTTTTCCCGAACGCAGCCGTTGTGTACATCCGCACGTGTTCGGTTCGAGTCTGTGTCAGGTAGCGGACAGACATCGGCGCGGCAATAACTCATTTCGATGTTCAGTTCCGACAACCGAATGAGATTGGAACGAATGTACTTGGATCTTTTTTTTACAAAAAAAAAATAAGTTTAAAAATAACTTGTTTTTATAATTAACAAAAGTTTATGAATCTTAGGTCAGTGACTTAGTCACATTTAGAATTTTCACAGATTAGTTTTTCTTTCGCCGCACAAACCATAAGAACTTCTCCATAAAAACAGATTCAATAAAACATTATCGGTCATTTTTATTGATGCTTACATACATTTCTGTACATTAGTGCTTTGAGGACGACAACATCACCGTAAAAATGCGCATGAGTTGTGGAGTGAAAAAAGAATTCAGTGATGAAAGCGAATTTAGTCGCAGTGTCAGAACTGTATTGTAGGGTATAGAATTATTTTTAACTGAATTAACAAATTTAATTTCAACTGAAGTCATCGAACAATCGTACTTTAAATCGAATTAAATTCAAATAGTTCTAAAAGAGCCTAAATTATATACCAAACTAAAAACAAATAATCCTTGTAGGATAACAATTCGATTTTTACAAATTTTCAAACTTTAAAGAACCAAATATATTTTCTGAAACAGAATCCGATTATTAACCTTGTTATTTTAACCTAACAGTCTAGATACTTATTATATTTTTTATATATGAACTAAATTTTCTTTAAAAAGAAACACTTTTATCAATGGAAACGATTATGAATCTGAAGAATTCAAGCTATATGAATGTAAGAAATCCTAAATTCGATATTTTTAACATATCCCTATTTTCGCTCTCCTGAAGATTTGAATTTCTAACTTAAAATGTGATTTCTCGCTGCCTCACATAAATACTTCATATTTTAATAAGAAAATATATTCTAACCATCTCAGAATGGCCAGCTAAATATATAGTTAACAGTCCTAGTGAATTGTCTAGTCTTTACATGCTATTATTAGTTTCTGCTCTTTACTTACCATTGGATAATTTGTGAATAAACACAAAGTTGAATCAACAATGAGAGTGAATCAACAATCTATCTGAAGATGACTTAAAAGTTGAAAGAAATTTTCGCACACAAAAAAAAGAGTAAAAAATATTGGTAATGATAATAAAGATATATTTTAGAGTAGAATTAAACTGTTACTCCTCAATTTCGACCAAAAATAAAATTATAATGCACACAAAAACACATTTCGATTATTCGACACAGTGGACCGTACAAAATTTCAATCAATAATTCTATTAATCCCAACCGTTTGTCCATCCGTGTACCATTAGGTCCGTATTCAAAACTACACGTACACATAAATCGATAATTCTCATCAGCTTTTATCACGCTGTAATCACTAATAGACTAACTGTGGCGAACTATTAAAAGATATATGCATTTTTAATAACCCATGTAACCTGAATCGAAAATGAATAAGCAAGATGACTACTGATCTATGTTAAGATGTTATTTTCATCAATTACAGGACTGTCAACATGCGGTGAGACGATTAAAAAATCACTTACCCATGTCAGACGTATCGTTTATTCATTTCGATCAAGTTTTATAATACATGTGTGTGTATATATATATATATATATATATATATATATATATATATATATATATATATATATATATATATGTACACATATGTATGTTCACGTGCAGTCGAAAACAAATTAAAAATTATAACACTCAACAGATGGGAATGTCTTAATTATCTATTGGAATTTCGTATTTAAATTTAGATCGCTGTGAATCTACATCTTTTTTTTGAATTGTAAATAATTAAATGAATGTTTTTTTCCTGTATTATATTATGGCGAGTTTGAAAGTTTTCAGATTGGTTTAACTGATATCAGTGTTTCTGTGTAACTTTATTATCTCGCTGTGGAATGAATAGGTTCTGCTTATAAGTGTTATACAAAGTATGTTTTATAAAGTATTTACAGTTTCAGTACGAGATTTATATCGACACGTACCGAATGTGTGTGTGTGTAATTGAGGCTATTGTAACCGAAGAGTTAACTTGAGTAACACAAACGGATATTGGGAGTGAATTTAGATGTCGACGAGATTGACTGTGTCGTCTCTAATTAAAATATCCGTGTTTGTAAAATGATTTTAAAGTCGATTATAAAAGAATCAATTTAATTTAAGATATATACTAGTTAAATTAACAACTTGTATATATATATATATATATATATATATATATATATATATATATATATATATATATATATATGTCATAGGCAAAGTCAGACTTTGCCCGGCCGCCGTCAATCAAAGTCCAACTTTCACTAGTTAATATATATCCTGATTTATAAAATTAAAATTAGATCACATTCACCCTCATTATCACCCTTTTTTGACCTGACCAAGCCAGGTATACAGCCCTGAGTAGAGGTTCTATTTCGGAATTTGACTGGTCGTCGGACTTTGCCTACGACATATATATATATATATATATATATCAATGACGCACACAGAAGGAGAGCTAAGGCGGTCTGGCAACACCCAAAGCTCCTATATACATAGAGAAATTAATGTAATCACTATCCCCTATGTATGCACAGAGATTAATGTAACCACGATTGAAGTCAAGAGCTGTGTAAAAAGAAAAGAACACTGGATTTTATTCTTTTAATGAATTTTATTGAGTTCACATCAAAAAAAAAATGTATCTGTTCAAATCGGCACCCTAAATCTAAATCCTGAGTGCGCCACTGTATGTAAGTAGATATGTGTGTGTGTGTGTGTGTATATATATATTTATATATATATATATATATATATATATATATATATATATATATATAATATAATATTGATCAGGCAAATTTACAAAAAAAATATTATTTATCA
Source organism: Acanthacorydalis orientalis (assembly GCA_034766995.1). Lineage (NCBI taxonomy): Eukaryota > Metazoa > Arthropoda > Insecta > Megaloptera > Corydalidae > Acanthacorydalis > Acanthacorydalis orientalis. The sequence goes on along the minus strand of CM068316.1, from coordinate 4,291,477 downwards.
TGGAAGTATCAAAAGACCATATTAGGCATATTTTACTTTGAGGGATTCGTCAGGGCAACAACGCTACAACTGCAATGAAAAGTGTAGGAAATTTATGGTTCAGATGTTATCAGTTTTAGTCAAAGACAAAGATGGTTTCAACGAATTTGGTCCAGGAACTACAACCTTGAAGATGGAGAAAGGTAAGGACGTCCTCGAGGGTTTCATGAGATCCTGCGAAAACTAGTGGAATAAAATCCTAGTTCAACGGTAGAAGAATTAGCCCAAGAATCTCAAATCAACGCATTCAACTATTCATCCGCACTTGAAAATGATTGTTAAGATTTCTAAGATGGGTCAGCAGGTTTCGTATGAGTTATTGGACATTAATTTAAACAGTGTATGGAAATTTGCACTTCTCATCTACGCCGACTGCAAAATGGTCCGATTTTGAATAGAATTGTTACTGGTGATGAAAAATGGATTGTTTATAACAATATAAAACGTCAGAGACAATGGGTTGATTGCAACGAAACACCGACTTCAATTGCGAAAGGAGTGCTTCATCTAAAAAAGATTATGTTGTCTATTTGATGAGATATGAAAGGAATTATCCATTACGAGCTATTACCAGAGAATCGAACCATCACAACATAGTTGTATTGTGAACAACTGGTACGGATAAAGCAATCCATTGATGAAAAACGGTCATCAACAACCAGCAAAAAGCATAATTTTCACCACTCATACTTCACACGAAACCCTACAAAAAAACTGAACCAATTTGAATACAAAATTATTACTTATTCATCATATTTACTGACCTAGCACCATCGAAATATCATCTATTCCACAGCCTCCAAAATCACATCAATGGAAAACATTTTTATACAGAGAATAATGTCCAAAGGAAGCTCGACTCTCTCTTTAATGCGAAGTCCAGAATGCTTTATCGTCAAGGTATTGAGAATTTAAGATTAAGATGTGAAGAAGATGTAAATAATAACAGAAAATATATTTTCGATCAAAATTAAAACGTCAATTTTGTTTCACTGTTTCAAAACTTATTTTAAAAAACCGTATTATTTATGGGATTACACATTACATTACTGCATTACTTCTACGGTATTATTTTAATTAAAAATGACATAATTCGTGCTTACGACGAGGGACTGACTCGGAATACTAGAAAGACTGACAGACCACGGACCGTATAACAAAGACAAGAGGCTTCACACAGAACCGATTCAGGTTTTTTGAAAATTATCCGGGACAAACATACTCAAGAGACAAGAGAAAAGATGCTGCAATGACTTCAGGATTAATGTTGGAAGTAGGAATGATTATCTCCAGGTGCAGCGAGTGAAACTCAAGAAAGCGAATAAAACTGAGTGAAATTAATTCAGATGAGCCTACATTGCTTAAAATAACTGCATTACTGGTTTTGCATCTTTCAGAGAATCACTTGTATTGTGTCCACGTGACTTTATCTTGGCCACTAAAATAGAGAGATGATTGAAATTAGCAATGTTCTTATTGGGAAATTTCAAGTTAAAACTTTGAAAATTTATACTTTTTATATCAGTCACTGTTTATTAAATATTTTTTTTATTAATTTAATTTCATTGTTATAAAGTATTCCAATTAAGAAAAAAAAATGGCCGTGGAAAACACTGTAATCAGAAGAAAAAGTAAATCTTTTACCTTTAGGCAATGATGGCGAATAAATTCAGTAATTTGTCAGAATAGTCAACCGTTCGAAAACAGTTTTAAAGCATCGAAGATTAAAAGAGAAAGAAAAACTAAATCAACCCAGAAAATCATTCAAATATTATTATATCCACATCTCAAAACCGTCCATTCCGTGCCGAACAATCTAATAAAAATCTGACTGGGAATCGCATGTTTAATACAATTTATCATCCGCAAATCGCAACCTTTTAATTAGACATATTGTTACATACAATGACGTGACCGCGAATAGCATCTTTTGTACTAACATCCTGCACAAAAAGCGGGGTTACAATGATAAAGAGGCGGTCTCGCTGCCTCCGGCTATCGACTAATCCGCAGTCATATGTGTTGTGTTTCTTTTTTTTTCGGCTAATAATGGCGCGTGCCATCATCTGACCCTTACACGGATGTAACTCTCAAGCACACTCGACTCCTTTATGTAGTTAATCAGGCATAGCAAAGATGTTCGACAATTATTCTTTTTGTGATGTATGTACATATATTACAACGTGGTTCGTGTGTATTAAAATATAAGTACTCGTTTTCAATCCGTGGAAAAAATAATACAAAAAGTATTTTTTTTTTCGTTGGAAGTGTACATCGAACTAACGATTTTACCTTCAACAAAAATTATAATAAAACTAATACAAACATATATATATATATATATATATATATATATATATATATATATATATATATATATATGTGTGTGTGTGTGTGTGTATGATTGTATATATGTATAAATCTAATAGCAAGGCATTTACAAATCTTTTTTTTTAAATAATCAAATACTTCATTTATCTAATTACCTATGAAAACTATTTGTATTTTTTTTATTTATCAAATACTACAGATTTATTTATCAAATTATTTTTACGGAAAAGAACATATTTACAAATACTAATCATAAAATAAATAGTCTACATTTCTAAGAAAATTACTTTTTCAAACATATTATCTTCTTTAAATAAAATCTTTTTTAATTACTATGTAAATAGAACATATATATATATATAAATAATTTAAATTCATTGTTGAATATATATCCTCTTCGCTAAGATCTATCTTTCTTTCTTACTATTAGGTTGTAACATGTCAAGTTGCCGAATTTCAGTAAGTCAGAGGTCGATTGCGATTGAGAAAGGTACTGTGCAATATTTTACAAGTACAGCTATTTGGAACTGACTAATGTAATGTTCCCTTCAATTGTTTTTAAATACGGAGTTATTGTTGTTATTTTTATTTTTTTATACCCTTTAACAGGATGGTGTCGACAAAAGATTTGCATCTACTTTTTTTATATGAGTTCAAGTTGGGACACAATGCAGCAGTAACAGGTAGAAATATCAATGGAGCTATCGGGTAAGGGTCGGCTAGCCACAGAACAATTCAATTATGGTTCAAAAAATTTCGTTCTGGTAATATGAATCTTGACAATGAGCCTCGAGGAAGGTCCGAAACCATTGTGAACGAAGAACATTTGAGAGCCATGGTCGAAGCGAATCCACATACAACAGTTCGAGCTCTCGCATGTGATTTAAGTGTTAGTGTTATGACTGTTTCTCCTAGGAATAGGAAAGGTGGAAAGCTGGATAAGTGGGTGCCACACGAATTGACAGATGGTCAGAAACGGAGACGCTTCGAGGTATGTTCTTCATTGATGATTCGAAATGATAAAACTCCATTTTTAAATCGAATCATCACTTGTGATGAAAAATTGATTCTGTATGATAACAGAAAAAGATCTGGACAATGATTAAATGTAAATGTGGCTCCAAGACATGTACCCGAGCCGACATTACATCAAAAAAAAACTTATGGTTACTGTGTGGTGGACAAATAAAGGAATAATCCATTATTCTTTTTTAAAACCAGGCGAAGCAATTACGAGCTGATTCATATTGTCGCGAAATCGACAATATGAATGAAAAATCAAAAACGAAACAGCCCATGCTGATCAACAGATATGGGCCAATACTACTGCAAGACAATTCTCGACCACACACATCTCGAATCACAATTTCCAAATTAAATTCATTAAATTATGAAATTTTACTGCATCTCCCCTATTCACTAGATCTTTCACCGACAGACTATCATTTTTTTGCCACTTGGAATATTATTTAAGAAATAAAAAAATTCTGAAACCAAACAGAAGTGATTCAAGGATTCGAAGACTTCATAAACTCTAAACATGTCGATTTTTATAAAAATGGGATAAACAATCTAATTTCTCGTTGCCAAAAGACCATTAAAGCTGATGGAGCTTTTTTTGATTAAATATATTTTGTTTTGTTAAAAATATTACGTTTTAATTCTCACCTACAAATTCTGCAATTTCATATGTTACACCCCTAATAGTTGATAAATTCGTCCCCCATCACGAGGCCTGTAGCAAGACCGTCACATTAGAGGAAGGAAACACAAATTTTGAGGGGACAAAATTTTTTTACGTCAAATTGTTAACCCCCTTACGCGTTTTGTTTTATTTTGAGAATGTGCACTGGTCTGCTTAATTATTTCTAGGCTATGACGAGTATACTCGACGACAACACAGCAAATGCACTTGCTGTAAGATTGAGTTAAATTATAACAAAATGCTACATTCTTTGGGTCGTTTCTTTGAAACATTTTTGATTTTGCCGGTAAGTTATTCACAAATCGTAATTCATTACTGCTTGTTGACATCCATTTCTTTAATCTTCAATGTTGTTTCAAATTCAGACAACTTTCCAAATATTGCTCAGCATGTAAATTAGTTTACTCCACTATTATGTTTAGTAAGTCATAATCTAAAAATGTTTCCATACAGGACATACATTTGGTTTTCGGTGAATAGGGAATAGTGAAATTTGGGCCAGGTGAGCAGTAATTTTAAATGGTGCTCGCTCTCCATCTCTACCATTTGAATTATAACATTTGAATTTTTATTTTATCTATCGGGTTTATTGCCTTCCTTCTTCATGATTTTATGTGCCCTAGAAATCTAGATTATTTTATATATATATATATATATATATATATATATATATATATATATATATATATGTTTTCATACCTTAATACTGAGAATTATGGTATTGTCATCGAAAAACGCATTAACTGACAATCGAAAATGGTCAATAATCGATTATTGAACGTTCTTGATTAGAAAAATATGTATGATTTGTAACTCAAGAGAAAAAAATCATTTGTAAATGAGGACATGAATGTTTGATAAATAAATATGAAACACATGTAACATATGAAGTACTGAATTGTTTAAATTTTTAATTATGCAATAAGAAATTGCACTTATCAAGGGATGAACATATTTTGGATTTGACTAGTTATCCAATATTGCATGACTCTCTCAGTTTTATATATATATATATATATATATATATATATATATATATATATATATATATAAATAATGTGTATATATATATATAGATATGTGTGTGTAAGAGAGACAGAATATGTAGTGTTGAACAATAATGATGCATGAACGTAATAAATACCAAACGTTCAGGCAATGAAATAAAATAATTTATTCAATACTTTCGTGAAATATGGCAGCGTATATGTAACGCGTCGAGTAAAAACCGAACGTTCATGACGTGGAAAAAAAGACGAGGAAAAAACAATCAATTACGATTATAAAACATTCGAAACACGATTGTGTGCCTGACATTTTCAATTGCCCAATGAAATATAAACACACATTAAATACTCCCACGTGTACATATATAGAAATATATGCATAAATGCGAGTACGTACATACATACACACTATATACACACATATTATATATATATATATATATATATATATATATAACAATTCATCTTGTCAATATGAAATTATTAAATCGTTCCTATTATCATTCACTATTAGATTCCTGTTACAATTTGTGCTTGAAATTCAATCAAATACAGATATGATACTATTTTAATTTTGTTTATAAGGTTTAACTGGTTTAAGGTTTAACTTGGAGTACATTATCCATAGATCATGAAAAATCAATATGGTTTAATGTTTAGATTTTATTTTATACACTAATTTACAGCTATTAACAACTATCGTAAGACTCTGTGAAGAAATTCAGTTTTGAAAATCAATTAACACTTTGCACCGATACTTAGTGTCTATACATTATAGATTTGGTGCAAATTATTGCGCACTGGACGAAACTGATTTCTGAAAAATACAAATCAGTAATGCTCCGAAATTAGTCATAAGTGTAGCCCTATATTTCGAAACACACCCCTTATATCCCAGTGTACACAAGAACACTATTTTTGGATATTCTATCTGAAAAATATGCAGATAAAGACTCGATACAGTTGCAATATTATTCCGAAATAATTCCTGAACTGTTTGCAAATATCTTAAGGTATACATTTTGAAAGATCGAACTCCCGTGCCTAATGTATACTTCTAGGCTACAATATTCGGAAAATATGTGTTCATAGTATAAAGTTTAACCCCATTCTGCTGAAATGACGAGTCCAGCTTGTCATGAGATTTCTGTACCAAAGTAGGCAATGAAACACCCACACCACAATCACACACACCCTACAAAAAGATGCCATGTGTGCGCTACGCATAACATTAGAAGTGAAAACAAACTGGCAATGCAAGCGATGCCAAATAGCACATCTTCCGGGGTGTTTTGAGAAGTACCATACACTTCACGATTATGACTGCATCAAACTATACCAGAAGATAGTTGAGGATAAATATATAATTCCACTGTAATATATTGCTGCCTTACATATTAGCGTTATGTTGAAATGTATACTTTTTTCCATTGAAATACTAAAAGTGTAATCTTTTTGTCAAGCTTTATCCAGGAATTTCAGGACAACTTTTTTTGTTTTCATTATACACATATAATCCATAGCGAAGAGCATTCAATGTAAAATTATAAAATAAATATTGCTGTTTACTAATAATCAACTATTTGAGCAACAAATCTTTTTCAATGTCGTTTCTATGTTATCCATTGATCTATGATCTATGAAATCTATGAAATCTATATCTATGAAACGAAGAAAAATTAAATTTTATTCCTGTGAAATATTGGCTGCAAATAAATTGCAGTAGAAGGGGTTAATACGACCCATGAGTTGGACAAAGTAAAATTAATTCTCATACTTTCAATGATATAAATACTCTAGTCTAATTGTTCAAAGAAACGAATTACTTTATAAAGATGACATTATGTATTTTATTATCAAAAAAGAAATATATATATATATATATATTTGTCTTATTGTTAGGCGTAAAAAATAATTCGGCGCCTTTAAATTGAATCAATAATAACTCCATTTAAAATTAAAATATATTCCTGTCGTTTTAAGATTTGAAGTGTCAACTTTAATATTTATAAACACTATATATCTTCACCAAGTAGTTGGTAAAGCCTCACAAAACAGTAAAGAGCTCGATGGTGTCCGAAAAGCAGCATCATATTAAGTATTACATACTTTTTGCACTCCAGTTGAAAAAAAAATGCTGCTTAAGCCGTATGAATGATTTTTTAGCGTTTGGGAAAGGTGTTGCGACGCGTAAAACATGCAAAAAAATACTAAATCAGTGGAAGAGCGAAAGGCGAGCTCATTTTACACTCAAAACTCTCAAGTACAGAAAAATGTATTCTTCTGTACCACCGATATAGATTTTTCTGTATCTTAACGTTGTGACTATGATAACAATCATTGAAATACACATAAAAAAGGAGAAATAATAAATTATTGGATATTTTTGACCACATTTTTTTACGGTAGATGGAATGAATGAAAGTTGGTACTTATTGTACTTTTAAAATTTCAACCATTTTAATTACACATTTCTCAGAGATGTATTTTTATTATTTTTTTTTGTGACAAATAATTATACAAGTGATTCATCACGAGTAGAAAAATAACATAATAAATGTATAAGATAGGTTTTAAAAAACATTTTCTTTAAAACATGAAACTGAGTCATTTAATAACATTGAGTAATAGATGAATTCTGAATGAATATCAACATAAACAAGAAAAAAGAAATACAGAGAAAACTGCCAATTATTTCAGTCAAGCGATAGAGAAAATTCTTATCTGTTATCAAAATAGTAAAAAGGGGGAAAATAGTTCATGTGTTCTCTTTCTATTATAAATAACAAAAAGTCGCGTTCAGGTCCTAATTTCCATCCTCTTTATGTTCATTTAAGAAAGTAACAGCATCGAACATCTAATTGATTTAAATACGAAAGACGAATGGAGAAAAAAACAATTATATTTAATCAACCGTTTAATAAGAAACATTCTCGCGTTCGATCAAAAAAAAAACATGTCGATCTGAATGTATGAAAAGCGGCGACCAGGAAAAAAAAGGCGAATAATTCACCGGGTCGATGCCAACATTACAAACACGAATTCGGATCATGTCTCGTTCAACCGTACGTATTTATTGTATTGTCGTTTGTAAACGTCATATTTCGGCATGGCATTTATATTGTTCATGAATATCGTGTGAAATATGGCGAACGAGGAGCGTTCATATGTTTTTGTGACATTTATAACTGGCGTAGAGAGCAGTTGATCGTGAAGTATGTCACACAACGCTGCCATCGGTGATACGTGCAAACAGCGACGGAAAAACAGAAAAAACAAAAAAAAACAAAAAACAAAACAAAAAAAAAATAAAACATCGATTCCACAACACACACGATACGTGTTTTCTGATTCGGTCCTATTGTAACGGATGATATATTAATATCATTGGTATTGCGTGTGATTGATGAAGGAACAAAAGAATAAATTCCATTAACTGAACAGTTCGAACGGTGTTACCGAATATTCGGAACAAAATATGTAACTATTATAGACTGAAGTTGTATGTGAATGTTGGTCGTACAGAACGACGGTGTTCGGCTGGCCAGATCGAAAAAAAAATTCGGGGGTCCGGTACTAAAGACGAAATTTTATTCATGACTTCAAAGTCAGACATCACAAATGAATTCTTTTAATATTCGCCCCACAAACAATAAATTTATTTTCTAATCAATAATGTTCTATAAATGATTACTGATCATTTATAGAACATACTATGGTGATGCCATCTCATCCCATACAAAAACATTTAAATTCAATTTGACAAATTAATTTGTCACTAAACAAACTGACATATTTTTCTTCTGATCAAATATATTCAATAATTGATTATTTTGATTGTTACTTTAACCCATCATCGATGCTATCATCTTCAGAGCAGTTAGAAGTATAGAAAAACCTATCAGATTTTTCTGTAGCTTAACGCTCCGAAGATGAGTGTGTCGCCATTCAAATATTTATTAAATAAATTAAGAAAAATGTCTTATATTAGTATTTTTTGAAAGTTTAAACAAAATATGCACAAATTAAAAACACTATATATATATATATACATGCATCTTTCTTAATTTTCATGCAGGTTTATGTGTTGAATTCCGAATTGATTCAGTAACTTTAAATGATTAAAAAAAAACTACTAAATAACTTTCTTAGGAGCCGATTAAACGACTTTACATATGTCTAACGATTTATAGAAAACAGTGATAGAAACAGCGTACAGATATATGTATTAAATAAATTAAGAAAAATTTCTACAATTAGTATTTTTTGCAAGTATAAACAAAATATGGACAAATTAAAAATACTACATGCATATATATATATATATATATATATATATATATATATATATATATGCATCTTTCTTAATTTTCATACAGATTGATGTGTTGAATTCCGAACTGATTCAGTAACTTTTAATGATTAAAAAAACTACTAAACAACTTTCTTAAAACCCGATTAAACGACTTTACACTACCTAACGATTTATAGAAAACAGTGATATAAACAGCGCACAGATAAACATTTGAAAAAATATACAAAAAATCATAAGATCAATAAATAAATAAATAAAACAACCAAGTCTAAGGTAAGACGAACCTTTTCGTGTCGTTTCTTCAGATTCGACTGCGAAGTGGACGTTTTCAAATCCGTTTCCGCCATTCGATTAAACTTTTGCAAGCGCTCTTTCACACTGACTATTTCTGTATCGGTCGATTCCTGTACGGAAAATAAAAAAAAACGTCATGCAAAACTGAACAAACAAAAAAATAAATAAACAAAACGGAACGCGGGAAAAACGCAAACAGTTTCGATAGAATGTAAAAAATGCACTGGACGGTCAATAAAACAGAATATCTATTTAATTAAAAACATGGGATGTTCTAAAAAAGGACACTGTTCTTGTACGTAAGTCATACGTCAACTATCTGTGCGATAAAGTTAAAAATATTTTATTATCACGGTTGTTTATTTTTTAATACACTATATACACAACACACATTCATATATATATATATATATATATATATATATATATATATATATATATATATATATATATATATCAGTCAAACCTCGACTTTTGCGGGTTTGCTATCAATAATTAAATGATTTTCTTTTAGTTTTGCAACCTACTGTGGAAATTCACAGACGAGGCGCATTGACTAGAAAATGTCAACAAAACTAAAAAAAAAATTAGTAATAATACATATTATATATATATATATATATATATATATATATATATATATATATATATATATATATTATTGATCTACTTTATCATTTACTACCGTAAATACTCACAAATCATATTAATAAAAAGACAAGACAAATTCTGACTGAACAAGAGAAAAAGTATTTTTTTAATCCCTCCATACAAATGAAAAAATGGTAAAAGGTAGATTTAACGTCCAGGATGAGAAATAATTTTTTTTTATAATATATTATTCTTTATAGATCTTTACAAGTAATATGACACAGGATTTAGCAACTTAGATTTTGATACTGAAACACAGAGTGTAATTTGTACATGAACTCGAAAGGAAGAAAAGATAAAAACTATAAAAATGGTCACATTAAGTGCATAACAGTAAATAAATCAACAAAGTAATAACTATGTCCGATTTTTAAAACGGGTAGCGCCTTTGACTAGTTACTTATAATGAAAGATTCGTTTTAAAAAAATTGATTTATCCTGTTTGATTGTTGTTTATATACATTTCAGTTGCGATCCCAGCATTCTCAGAATGAGAAGTTTCAGAAAACCTCTTTATGATTTGTGCGCTGAGAAAAAATCCCTGTGTGTCCCAGCATTTGTATAATTTTTAATTTAATTATTGTAATACGAGTATAATTATTTAATTACTATACTATAAAATCTTCTAGATATAAATATATGATTTAAATGTAATCAAATCATTTTTAAATTCCTTTTTACGTTAATGAAATTTATAATACAATGACTTATAAACTAGAGTAAACAAAAAAAAAAATAGAAAAATGTGTGTACCTTAGCACTCTTAGTACCTCGAAATGGCCATAAACAATCATAAATGAACAAAAATGATTTCCTGAACATATTTCGTTTGAATCGCAGCACATTTCTATATAATAATATCACACTATGTACATCCTTCTAAATAATAATACAAATTACTGATAATTTCAGAAATATATTCATACATAAAACAAAAAAAAAAAACTTATATTTGAATAAATGTATCGAACCTATGTAACACTACTACTTCTCTTTTCAAATGAAGTTTCCACATTTTCGACAAATTTTAATTGAAACTCTATGAAAACATTAAAAAATAAATAAGAACACGTGTTTACAACGTCCTCTATACAGGTATAAGTATTGCACAGGCCACATAATATGTACTGTTTATCAAATGAAAAAAAAATAATTACAGAAGTAAGCTTGTCGACAGTAATACACTTCAAATGAGTATTTCTTTCTAATCAGTGTCTTACTGTATTAACTATTTCATTCTAATTTCCCAAGTAAACATATGATACGATTGTTTAAAACGAAGAGTGCGTTAGACTTCTAGAACATTCTGTCACATATATTACATAATAATAGAAGTGATGATAATTTTATCGAGAGAATTTTATATATCGAATCTTTAATGGTAAAAACATTTTGTTTAATAATTGATACTTATTTAGTTTAATTAATAAATTTAAATTAATTAATAATAATTAATAATTAATTTTGTTTAATAATATTTTCTAATTTTTTTAAAAAGATAATTTAATTTATAGATCTAATTAATTTTCATATTTTATTTCCCTCAAGATGAAAAAATATTATCATTTAATACATAGATTATGGCTACCAAAAAATCTAAATTTCACAGAAGAAATTTGAAATATTCTAAAATACCTACATATAAACTTTATACACACACACACACAAACACACACACACACACACATATACATACATATATATATATATGTGATCACAAAGTCTGCTTACAATAACTCACTATTATTATTGTGCATTTTTTTTATATTTCTAGATAACATAGATGTTGACAGAGTAAATATTTAAAGTTTATTACTATTGATAAAAGATTAAGTGAAATAGTTGCAAATGTGTGTATCTCTCTCTACTTAATAATTATATATATATATATATATATATATATATATATATATATATATATATATATATATATATATATATATGTGTGTATATGCAAATAGATAAAGAAATAGATAAAGAAATGGAAAGAGAGATAATTTAGTAAAAGAGATGAGTTTTAGTTATTTGAATTCATGAATCAATAAAACTTCGATTTCGAAATTTTTATTTAAATATTGAGGATTTAAGTAAGCATAAACACAATTTTCATGATGTGTATGTTTTTCTATGTGTTTTATTTGAAAATGCATTTACTATTTACTTTGTTAGTATAATATCTACAAAACTATTTACATTTCTACATTTTGAAAACAAGAGAAAAGAACATGATTTTATCAGAGACACTTATTTCAACTGACTCAAATTACATACATACACACACACATATATATAGAGAGAGAGAGACAGAGAGACAGAGAAAGTCGTGCCAATATTACACTTTTTAAAAAAAAATCAAAGAAAACCTAATTATCTGTGTATCCATTAATTAGCACACCTGGCAGATCACTTCTTTGTATTCTATTTGTTGGTGTAGTCATTTTGGAAAATCAAAGATTAGTAAATCCTGAATGTGTACACTCTGAATATAAAATCTTACACACTGAAAGGAAGGACTCTAGCTTGAAAAAGTAGAAGAATCTTTTAAAACGAATTCTCATTATTTCAAATTCTAAAGACAATCTCATTCACAATCTACTAAAAATTACGTATCGTATCGAATACACCCTGAATGTACATTCTTTAACATCCAAATCACCTATCTCTGTTTCAGTACTTTACAATTCTGATATACTCAAGAGACGACACCAATAAAAAGAATACAAAGGAGAGTATCCGATCAGAATTAACAACTGGCTACATACACCGATAATTAAATTTTGTTTTCTTCTCTTTCTTTCGAAAAATTTGAAATGTATACTTAGTCTCGACGTGAGTTTTAGCACTGTGATTAAATACAGTTGCGCAAATGAATTTTTCGTGCACACAGAAAATCAAAAAAAAGTTTTGGATCAAAAAATCTAATCAGCAAATCTATTATGGAACATTTTTGATCAGAATATTTTTTATCGTTTCTAAGGAAGTGAAACATTCATCTTTGAATGTGTGCCAAGTCTACACTTTTCCATCTCTCTCTCTCTCTCTCTATATGTATATATATATATATATATATATATATATATATATATACACATGAACAAAATGTGTGTGTATAAGTGTATTTCTATGTATCACAATAAAAAATATACCTAAATTTTCAGTTACATATAACAACTATTGTATAAATAAAAATAAATATACCATGCATTTTCTTCAGCGTGCTACAACGTTACTAAATATATAAACACGAACTAAATACTCTAAAAGAGCATACAGCTACGCAAATGTTCTACAGAATCGTTCTCCAAACATTACTCCTTCGTACCACATACAATATTTCAACACCATTTGACTAATTTCATTAGAAATTCGATTAAAATGTCTAAAACATCACAACACGTGCTCACGCCATACTACCGAACGAGAACTGCATTTACCGACAATTATAACAAGAAATCTAATATATTTCGCTTTTTCTAATCAACAAGTTACTCGTACTTTTATCTTACTCGAATATTAGCAGTTTGTCTAGGATATTTATTAGAATTTCAGAGTGCCTTGGAATACACATGCATTGGATTTCTTGTAAATGATTACATAACTCTATATTGGACCGAAATAAATACATCATGCAAATACATCATGCACTAAATGAAATTTTTTCTTGAATAATTTTGAAATAACATTATTAAGTATGATTTAATTTGGGCGTGGATTATCATTTTCCGCGGGGGAGTATTGAAATATTTATGAGAAATATTATTTTATTAAGAGAGTGCAGATTTTGAAATCGGTTCGGCTATTAAAACCACCATTAGTGAAACAGTATACATATTTTTTTTAAAAAAAAATGTGTCTCGACAATTCACCGGGGAATAAATTCGAAATTTCTGACGATTCGCAATACTGCGAGTGAAATATTTGACCTGAATGAATTTATTCCCACAAATAAATTTGACCAGAGCCAAATAGTACACTTGAAATAACCATTTTTCTTCTGATCAAAATATTGAATAATTATTGTTGAATTTAATAATATATATATATATATATATATATATATATATATATATATATGTAAATATAAACTGGGGGGCTTCGCCTCCTGCTCGCTGCGCTCTCCTATTTGTCAATTATAAGCCTCTACATGAAACCGAATGAAACAATAAACATATTTTTTAAAACTCATTTATGTCTATATAATCATTATACCAGACAGATTGCAAAGTTGTTATTTTATATACGAGATAAATATATTTGGGTACCATGAAACCTCCACGTCAGAAATAAATAAGTCGAAATTTTCTGAGGATAATTTTGATTATATATATATATATATATATATATATATATATATATATATATATATATATATATATATACATACTTATAATTGTTAGAAAATAAAACTCATTCAACAGGATTTTAACTATGTATTAAATACGTTTTCTATCAACCACTAAAACAATCAATTGAGAATATAATCAGGGGATAATTTTAATATTTTTTTCATGAAAGCATATTTATGTGTTTAATGTGCTATTTGGGGTTGTTAGGCAACGACGACTAAGATCTTTTTGTGTTTCATTGATTTCATTGATCAGATTAACGTTGTCCTGGTGGACTTTGTTCTTTTAGATCAGCTGTTTGTTCTCCACTACTAGTTTCGGCACGTAACATCTTCAGATAGATGTTGAAGTCTGTAAAATCTGCCCGAGAATGGCGCACATACCGAAACTAGTAGTGGAAAACACATTTAGCTGACTCAAAACGTGGAAGACTACCAGGACAATAACTTATTTTATATATAAATAAAACAAGTTAAAGTTTAAAATGTGTAAAGTATGTTCCTTTAATCGCAAATAAAATAATATAAATAATAATTAATTTCTAATAAGTAAATATGACTATTTTAGATAATTGCGAAATAAATATCCTGTAAATAATTCAACTTTAACTAAAATATAACCTAAAAATATTTCTAACATACATAACCTAATTAAAATTCTGATTCAATTATTATTTTTATTTATATAAATACATTTGAAAATATAAAAAACATATACCTTTATACTATAAAATGAATAATAAAACCAAATTACATCAGATAAGCAAATGTAATTATTTTAGGTAATTATGATATAAATATTTTCTAAATAATGAAACTATAGCTAAAATATATAACCTAAAAAATAATTGATGTACATAACCTAACTAAAATGTAAAATTAATTAATATAGTTAAGGATATATATAATATATATATAAAAACAAAATATTTTCTAAAGGGAACTTTTAAATGTATTTGAAAATACAAAAAATATATTTAAAAAAAATTTAACCTACACTACCAAATTTCAAGGTTATCGTTTGCTTTTTTATTACATATGAATTTAGTGAGAAAATAAAATTATTTTTGGAATTATTTATGAAAACAGAAATCAAATTATTACATTTCAACATTATTGTTTAAAATGATGTAAAACTTATTTAAAATAATAACTAGAACTGTGTGCATTTGTATAGAGTTAACAAATTCTTTACTTTAAAATAAATATAATCATTCTAAAAAAAAACTACTGAAAGTAGAGTTTCGATTAAATAAGCGATGGAAATTTCAAATCTCTTGTACGATTATTAATCGTAAAAGAAAATATACAAATAGAACTTATTTTGCTGACGATTTCCCTGTTACAAAATTTTCGCTGTAATGAGATACAACCTAAACGTGTACATTATTCTAAAATATTTCTACAACGTTTCACATACGATGTCTATACGACGAACGAACACGAAAACTATTCATTTAATCAAACATCACAGTACATACTTTTTCGGGAGCTTCTTGCACAGCAGTCGATTCATTCTTCTCTGCACAAATGTTTTCTTTATTCTCGACTTTATGTTTTTCGAGAGTTCTTCGGCGAGGCGGTGCTTGCGGAGGTGCATCCTGCACGTTATTTCTCGATACGACGTCCGAAGAGATCGAACACTGAGAAATATTATCGAATGAGATTTCATCTCGCGACATCGAATCTATCGAAGGAGTCGGTGAAGTGACAGGAGGTGGAGGTCTGTACGGAGGAGGTGCTCTCGGTGAAAGAGGTGCTGTGGGTTCCGAAAGAGAACTTAGTGACGATGAGGATAGTGTATCTGGAGTAGGATTCGGAAAGAACTTTTTTCGTAGTATGATATATTTTTCATTGTCTTCTTTCTTCGTTGTTGCAAGATAATTGACGAACTCTTTGAATTTGACACGAGCCTCTTCTGTAATAAAGAAAAAAATGGGAATGTATCTAAAATCTATTAAAAATCATTACAACAGAAGCAAGTGATAGTTATTTGAAACTGTCTTTTTTTCAGGCAGTGCATCCCATGCTATTATAATCATGTGAATCCTACAGGTAGCAATAACATAACCCTATTTTGCATCATATATCGACGACACACAAATTACAAGAATTGTCTAACCTTGTGCCGATGTCCCAGTGAGATAATGTTTAAAATGTGTCACTAGTTCCTTGTTTGGCACTCTGCCATTGTGTTGTAGCAAATATTCACGGATTTCTTCGCAGGTAAGGCCACTTTCCGATGACATTTTTGCGTGTACTTGACGTCTAGAGCATGTGACTGCCTTCACAGTACATCAGTGCTCTGTATAGTTCACAGCGAATGAGTCATGACGTCGACTTTATAATTAGTTGATGTTTACATATTATAGTTATTTACTTAATTGCATTCATTTAAATTCCGAGATATAAATAGTGATGACAATTAGTCAAACAGAGATAGGAATACAACTAACAGTTTCTTTTCTTAGGATTCAAATTTTACACGTGATGTAATTAAAAATATAATTATTTTACTTTCAATAACATTTGGATACAAATATATATATTATGTTTATTTGTAGATATCAACGTTATTTAATTTCAGATATGAGTTTCGCAAATTACATATATGTGTGCATATGCATATATATATATATATATATATATATATATATATATATATATATATATATATATATATATATATGTATGTATATAAACAGTGTACAAAAATTCAATTTTGTGAATAAACCATAATTAACCGATAGTTTAATTTTGGTAAAAAATAGTACTATTATCCTGTATTATAAATTATTGCTAATCGTTGATTTATTAGTTTTTATTTAAGGTAATAAATCTACTAAATAGTGTACTAAATTAATTATCCAAAACACAAAAAATATACTGAAAACATTTTAAGAAACCAAATTTAAGCATTATTTAAATTATTTAAGTTCGTAACCAACAGGAAATATTTTTTTTTTATTTAAGAGCGTATTTTCAAAATGATAACAAATTAAATGATTCACCTGTAATTTATGATATTGAAAGGCAGTAAATATTTGGAGAACGTTTTCGTTCCTTCTAATTAATGTCGATTTTTACCCTACGGAGACTTATTTTTATTAATGTCTATACAAATACTACTTTTCAAAAGTCTATACAAATTATTTTTATAAGAAAATAGAAACCATAAGTTATCTTTATAGTCTATTTTCCTATATTATACAAAGCTATCAATTTATGAGTTAGGACTGCACGTTGTTATCACGTTTCAAATTCAGACAGCAAGGTGAATATAATATTTAATATTCGTTTATTTTATAAATAGAATACACGCTTGACCATGTAAATAGAATCCAGAGAAGCGTCGACCTGCTGGTCCTCGTCCTGTTGAATTCATTTATTTCTGTTTTCCATTTCTAGGTTCAGTACGTGTGATCTGATACCATTTGAAGATAGATTTCATATAACTTCTATGTTTTATAAAATCTATCAGGGTATTTACGTTGAAATGTGCCATTATAACCAATAATAATATTAATAAATTTAAAGATCATTGAAAGAGAGAGATATCTGTACTTTAACACTCTGATGATAGTAGCACCGCCATCGAAACACGTATAAGCATTAATCAAATTCGATCAAAAATCTCATTCATGAAACATTTTTGATCAGAAATTCTTTGCAGAGTGAAACAGTAATTCATTCGTGAAATGCCAGTGTCAGAACTATATAGTTGCATCTTCTTTAATATAATTAGTATGTAAATATTTGTACGGAGAAAAAATCGAATAAATGCAACACTGAAAACCTATTTCTTTATTTAAGTCAGAAAGGTTTTTTTTTGATTTTCAGAAAAAGATCAATCTTCAACTTATTACCACAGAATGTATTTTTTCATGGGCGAACTATTCTAACTGTTTAAAAGATATTTAACTCTCCTTAACTCTCTTGCTTGTAACAAACATTTCCAATACAAGTCATGAAGATAGTTATTTTCACAAAGAAATTGTTCCTTAGTCGGACATACGCTTAATAAATGTCTAATCGAAATTGTTGTCCAATCGATTATTGAACATTTTCGAAAGCACAGAAAAAAAATAACAGAATCGTCATAAAGCATGCAAAAAAGATCAATAATCAATTATAATTATAAATGTAACGTTTGGTACCTGTGATCCTGTTAAAATGTTATCATGAATAGCGGCGTACCCAGGGCCTAGCACCCTTCAAAGGAAAAGGAAAAAACCATTAAAAAACATAACAAAATCATCTCGCGAAAATGGTCCTATATATATAGCGAGATTAATTTAACCAAGACTGAAGTAATTCAAGAGTTTTGTAAAAAGAAAAAAAAACGGATTTTATTCTTTAGATAAATTTTTATAATCACCTAATTCAGAATTTTATTGAATTCACATTAAAAAAATGTATCCGTTCAACTCGCCCGTCCCCCCTAAGATTAAATTCTGAGTGCCTCACTGGTCTGGGATTTTTTTTCTCATAGAATCAGCTGCAAATCGACTTTTCGACATCTCAACCATCTTCAGGTCGGTTTTGAAGACTCTTTCAAATCCATCTGTTGATGATACACATTACAAAACCGGTCGCAGAGAGTTTACTTTCAGCTGATCCTATAGGAAGTAACCCTCCAGGACAATATAAACAATTATCGAACACTTTTCATAAGATTTTGTGGCGAGTTGTGGGGTACAAAAGTATTTATTTGTGATACTGTATTGTTTAATTGTTATTTATAATTCATATATATATATATATATATATATTAAATTCTAATACAAATCGAAAAAGGTGAAATGTTATCAAAGAAAAGATCTATTACAAATTGTCCGATAAACTGATTAAAAATAATTAATTAAAAACTGTCCGAAGGCCTGTCTCTCTTAATAGAGCGACACGATTTATTAATTATCCATAGACAATTATTTTCGAAGACGTTCAACAAATCGCATCGATCTAAAAAAAAGATTTAGTACAACGCGCCGGTAACAAAACGACGTACTATACGGAAGAGAGACGACAACGTACGAGACGAACAAACAGAAACACACG
This sequence comes from Acanthacorydalis orientalis, assembly GCA_034766995.1. Classification (NCBI taxonomy): domain Eukaryota; kingdom Metazoa; phylum Arthropoda; class Insecta; order Megaloptera; family Corydalidae; genus Acanthacorydalis; species Acanthacorydalis orientalis. Next base: position 4,271,732 of record CM068316.1, on the reverse strand, counting down.
CACGACGACCACGACGGACGGGTGTATAAAAAAGTACGCAATTAATAAAACGATTGTGTCTTATCGAATATTCAATCTGAAACGAAATTATCGAGCGACGGGAAGAGAGATTAATTTAACATATTTTTAGGCTCATTATCAAGGAAGCTATCTCACTTAAGGATCCCCTCATGACACCTATCATTAGCTACGGCTCACTGCGTCCATAAACGCTTGGCAATCGACCAAATCACTTCTTGACAATGTGTACAGATAAATATACGTTAGTACTCGTGGCCTGGCAATGGCAATAATTCAATGTGTTACAGAAGAGATGATCGCTTTTAATGCAGGGAACACGACGTTCACTTCTATAAGCTGTGTACGTTTTTCTTGTAAAATATGTCTTGTATGAATTTACTTCGTTTTTGTTTTTCTCTAATAACTTACTAAATATACGAGCACGTCTAAGCCCACACGTACCCTGTCTTCTCAATGCAAATAAATAAATAAATAAATATATATATATATATATATATATATATATATATATATATATAATATACATAAACACTATCTTCTAAACTGAACCTTGAATTTAGAGCCAAAAAATTTCCCAGTCAATGTATTTTCAAGTTAATTAGTGAAATTCTAATTAAAAAGCGTTCAAGCGTTCACTTGGGTGTAAAAATAAATTATATTACATTTTCAAAAAGGTTTTTTTATCCGATTTAATTTGCTATTAAACAATTTTAAACGATTTATATTTTTTTTATTTGTTACATTGTCAAGATATGGGTTTAAAAGAAGATAACATTTGGTTTTGTTTTAGATTTCTGTACAAATTTGTCATCAGCTCAGATGTTTGAAACAATCGTTTTATTTATCTTATTAAAATGATGTGTTAATGAATGTCGAAATATCTAGAATTTTATATTTTTTTGGACTATGTCTCTTCTAAAACGAGGATTGAGTGTATTTTAAGAAGTTAAAAAATCAAACACGTTTCACGGATTGTTGATAAATGTGCAGAGAGTTGTTTTTAGCTCTTAGCGAAATTTTGTTTGTGGTGTCAGGAAAATAATTATAAAAATATAAATAACATGTTTTTGCGAATAAAATCGATATGGAAGAAAAAGAAGAAATAGAGACGGTCAAATATCAGCAGGTTCGAGTTGCTGTACAGTCTAATTAAAGTTAAAAAATCAACAAGATAAACAGAAGTACTAACTCATGAATCATCCTGATCAAAAAGACATACGAACGCGTATTACAGAGTTAGAAAAAAAATTAGAAAATATTTAGAGTAACAGCTCGATCCGGAAGCAGATAAAATAGACATTCGTGTCATAAATAGAAAATCGAACACAGACTTCAACGTTTTGTTAACAGTATGACACAATAAGTTCTTCTTCTTCGATGGCGCTACAGCTCGAATCGAGCCTCGGTCTCCTCAATTTTCTACCTCCAGTCATCCCTCTGCCTGACAGTCCTTCAGTTCCTTACTTCCAACAGTTCCACTGCATCCTTCTCTACATTGTCTATACATCTGAGTATTTGTTTGCTCAAAGGTCTTCCTTCTTTCCCGCCTGGTTGTTCATCCAAGGTCCTTTTTGGTACTCTTGAGTCCGGTATCCGCTCAGTGACCTGTCCATCGCAGAGAAGACAGATAGTTTTCGTTCCTTATATACTTTGTATAATTCGAATTCTGAATATGCCTCCATCATTTACTGGCCCAAATATCATTCTCAACATTCTTCTTTCGACGGTGTGCAATATTTCTGCTGTCTTAGCTAACATGATCCAAGCGTTATATCCATAAGATGTGACAGTACGAAGAAGGGTTTTATACAGTCAGATTTTGATCTTTCTATCCACATTTTTTGATTTCATAGACAAGAGCGTGAAATATATTCTATTTGCTGCTGCTATGACAATAAATAGTTGATTATAAATATTTGTGAACTTTTGATTTTATATTTCTTTCTAAATATTTTATAATTTTTAACTGTAAATCCTATTGATATATCTAAGTCTAACCAGGATGACTAACAACTCGGTCTTTTGTATGTAATTTCTGTAATTTTATTTTATTTTTTTAATTGTGTAATAATAGTAATTGTGACCAAATTTAATTAGAATTCCCAATTTAAATACATAGGTTGCAATAAAGAATTCGGATATAATTTTATTTAATTCATTTATTCAATTTGTTTTTAATAAGTTTCAATATTTTTCTAATCAAAAATGTTCAATAAATCATTATTAGTTACTTTTGAACATTATTAGTCACATTTGAGAAGAATCTAAATCCATATAAAAAAAAACATTTACAAATGATCAATTAATCATTCATTGAACATTTTTGATGAGATTTGTGTGAAAAGAGAGAAATTGATGTATAGAAGATAGTGATGTATTTATCGTGGAAACATGCTATTATATCAGAATTACAATTCTTCAAGTCTGCAACTTTTACCGATAGTCGAGGCGAAGATAAAAATCTGTGAATTATCTTAAAGTCACGCTAAGATACGGAGGGTTAGAAACAGATCAGACGGACTGAAACTCACGGCCGAAACTCATTAATAACAGGACAAAGAAAACGAACACGCCACCGTTTGATCAACACTGTACGAAATAATTGACGTACTGTAAAACAAAATAATAAACAAGTTGATGAAAAAAAATGAAATTAATTTAATTTTTATCGTCATAGAAATCTCATTAACATAGAAACAACAAATGGAGATAAGTTAAATGTTTTTTAATTGCACAAACACACACACACACACGCATGCACATAGTGTCTCACGTGTGTACTGTTGAGTTCGTATATAGTGGATGAATATCCCATGTTACCGGAATCATATCCGTTCAAAGTAAAACGGTTATTAAACAAACAAAAAAGGAACATGCACGTAAGTATAATACAAAGAATATTGTGCTGTATTCATAAAAACATGTAATAGGTATCCGTACCATTTTATATATTTATGTTTACATGTACACACACACATTTTATATATATATATATATATATATATATATATATATATATATATATATAAGTGCAGAGAATTATTTTGACGTGGAGTGAAAGGGAAAAAAACATTAATAGCTACATTTATTGTTTAGTCTTTTCAACTGACGCGCAATTCAAATATTTACAATTAAAAAAAGTCATGTCTTCTAATGTACATGTTATGTTTCGTCGTTAAGTATAATACGATGATTAAGTTCAACTTAAGTGTTTTGCATGGATGATACTGACAGGGCTGGCTTGTCGATTCACATTTTGTATCTACTTCATTTATAAATCAACGAAACAAGTCGATATTTTTCTGTCTGTGAGAATATGACTCATCTTTTAAGGCTAGATTTATAAACATATATTTTTTTGTTACTGATTTCATACCACTCCAAGCAAACGTTTTTTTACTCTCCCTAAACTATATTTTTTTCTCTTAGAGATTTATACTCAATCGATATGAAAATATAGTTTCAGTTTCCTTTCACAAATCAGTTATTTTCTCATCTCATTAACTACAAAAAAAAATCTAATTCATAAATATCGGTTTTCTGATTACTGATAATTTTTGATCATTGTTTGTACACAATTCGATAACAAAGCCATCATCCGCAGAGCGCTAAAGGACAGAAATATTTTGTGACCAATTTACTGATCAATCGAATTCGATCCGAATAATCTTTATCGCACATCAACGCTATGAAAAATGTATTCCTATACTATAAAAGAAATCCTGAAGTCATATCCTTTTTATATACGAAAATATAATACACATATTTTTTACTGGTTTGTACGAGGCTGTATAATAGAGACAAGACGCCGTCAGCAACGTTCTAAACACCTGTATGTTTTATGTTATATTTTAAATGTCTTCATTAAGATATCATCTAAATTTTGCAGGATGCGGGCTGAAGAAATTAAAATAGAGGTTGATGTCTTATAAGGTAACAAACGACTATATATACATACATATATATATATATATATATATATATATATATATATATATATATATATATATATATATATATATATATGAAAAGATAATGGAACCAACGGTTATTTAAATACGAATTTATTTATTTATTCGTTTGAAAAAGAAACGTCTAGTGTAAATTATCGATTTCGACCAAGTTCCACGAACAATTCGTCTTGAGCCGGCTCTGCGCGTGAAAGAAAATGCACGTGTTCAATACCGGACACAGGATAAAAGTCAGAAAATTGTATGCATGTGAGGTCAAGTGTTTACTTCTTTTTTCTTTGAATTGTGCTTGTATCGTACCGGAAACTTGCATCCAATATCGTATTAAAACACATTTTATTCCATTAAAGACAACAGACTTTCTCATGGAAATAAATAACTAAACCGAATTATGTATGACGATGGATGGAATTACGGTGTAACTGGAAATTCGAATTGCGAAACATGCAGACATAGATATCTATGTGTAACGTTTGATGGATTCGTGTTTGAAATTTAGGACTTTTTTTTGGTTTTAGTAACACAACGTGTATTTTGTTATATATATATATATATATATATATATATATATATATATATATATATATATGAACTCAAGACATAAAGGGAACAAGAAGATTTAAGTTGGTTGGTGGTTGGCACAGAGAAAAGTGAGAAATGAAGAAAACAGAGAAGTGACCGAAAAAAGAAATATCACACTGTTCGAGAAATACTTAAATCATAAATTTTCATTTAGTTATTGTATTAGTTGGTAGAAAATCACCAAAATCCTAACCGTACATTTGATAAAATTTAATTTTACAAGTACATATAAGAAATGAAAATAAATTGTTTTGCTTTACCATTTGTTTCTAATAATCTATTTTTATTCGATGGCGGCCCACACCAATTTACCAATGCTGCCCCTTAGATGAAAAATCACCCTCCATGAAGATTTCTGGTAATTCACTACTAGAAGAGAAACCAATTCCTCTTTGTGTCATCTTTGTATCAGTGATACTATATTGGGAGCAAGTTGAGGCTTCGATGAAAAATCTGTCCAGAGTGGACTGTCTCTGTCTATTTTTAAACCATCGAAATCACGATCATGCACCATATCAGACCATAATGGGCTCCAGGACGTGTTTAGTTCTGCGTACAGTTACATCATTCCATGTATTCATAATCAATTTCGCAGCATGGAGGATGTTATAATGCTTTTTCGAAAACTCTCTAAGGGTCATTACATTTTTTTGGATAGCATCGAAACATGCCTTAAACATTCCCTTTATATAAAGTTTTTTAAAGTCAGAAATTACCTGCTAGTCTATGGACAAAGGTGTGGTGTTAGATGATAAGAACTTAATCTTTATGAAGTCATACTGAGACATCAGATGCAACGCTAAGTTGGGACCAGTTCATGACCAGGAGCATTGTGAAGGAGAAGAGCGTCTTGAGAGGAAGAAGAAGATGGAGAAGAAGAAGAAGAAGCGCCTTGTATACAAAATTTCAAATCGATTCTCTGTACCAACTATCAAATATGATAAATAATGATTCATTGAACATGTTCGACCTACAGATATTTTTGTATTCCCGGAATAACTCAAGAATTGATTTGTGAAAATGTTGAAAATACATTAAATCAAAGTGCATTACACTTAATTAATTAATAAAAAAATCATCAAAATTACACATTTAAAAAATATAAACACAAGTTTATAAAAATTACATGTATTCACATCACACACAGAAATATATATATATATATATATATATATATATATATATATATATATATATATATATACTTTGTACAATATGTACCCGTCTATATATTTCTAACAATGGCAAACAAAACCCCGTACAATGAATGACACAAAATGGTCGCGTTTAAAAAAAAACTGACACATATCAACAGCACAAACAGTTATGCTTCGACGTACAGAACAAAAGCAAAGCGATAATCATCAATACACGTTGAAAATCATCGACGTTGACGTAATGATCAATATTATTATTGGTATCATTACCATCATCGGTCATCGAGGGGAAAATGTTTTAATGAAACAACACCGACCGCAATTTCGAGCAATATAAAAGATAAAACAATGAAATGCGACGTGTATGCGCTATATTATGTTTTATAGTATATAAATATATATACAGCAGTCTCCACATACACACAGATATATATATATATATATATATATATATTCAGTTTTATACAGGGTGTATGCAATGAAATTAACAATTTCCAAATAGCTCACAAAATGTTTCGCTGTGATTAAATTCGCTTTCACAAATACATTTTTCACTCCAATCATCAAAAATGTTCAAACATTAATCATTGCTGATTCTTCCTTGTGGGGATCTTAACACTTTCACGGTGGGCGTTTCAGATGTGCAACTTTTGCTACACACGGATACTTTTTGTAGTTACTCAGTCGGCAGCAACCGATCTCAAATGCATTTTGGTAACTGATTTTTCTTCACTTTTTGGTTTTTGGAAAAATTGCATAGCTGAAAAGGTATTGATCGTAGGTGTTGATCTACATCTTTCATGTATTTTTATATTCTACTACACATGTCTGCTTCTTTTTTTCCTTTTAGAATTTGTAACATCAACTGTATTTGCAGAATGTATTGTTGATATCATATATAAGATGTTTTAGTTCGTCTTTCATGCTTGCACCAGGACATTATTTTTTTTTACGGAACATTATAGCGTTTTCCTCTAGTTTTACACTTCTTAGACAAGCTGGCACATCTCTGTTCTTCCTTATAGTTCCGCACACCTGTTCTATTTTGTAATAATCGTTGTGAGATTTGTACACTGTTACAGTAATTGTCCATGTAGATATATGGATAATTACTATAATATTCCATCAATTTACGAATGGACTTATTAATGAAAATATACCCGTATTCAGTGTATATCCTTGTAGAATATCCTTGTAAAACATCTCTGTATACTCAAACTTCACTCTGTATAACCATCTCTGTATATCCTTGTAAAACATCTCTGTATATGTAAACATCAGTGCATATCCTCTGTAGAATATCCTTGTAAAAATCATGCAATATACTTCAAAATTTCGAATATATCCTGTGAGACTTTCTTAGCAATATTCGGTATTCTGTGGTTTTATCTAGATTGTATGTTCGAAATGACAGCCTGCCCCTACAAAGTATGATGCTTTCGTCAAGGAACAATTCTTTTTCTGGTTTGTATACTGTTGTATACTGAAATTTTTCTTGAAAGTATGTAAAAACAACTTGAATTTTTCTAATCAGTATTTGCAATTTTCATTGTAGTTAAAGTTCCAGTATCTCCATATCTGACAGAATCTGTTTCTGCTCATTGTATCACAAAAGATCTGTGTATGAATAACTAGATCCGTGGACCAGTAATCATCTTTCTCAGACTTCTTCACAAAACCCATTAGAATGATTTTTTCATTCCTATATTGCTTATGTCAGTCGAACTTTCCTTTTATTTATTAGGAAGATTGTATTTACCACTAGAGATGGATTTAGTTATTTTTATCTCGCCCTGTACTTTAAATAAACATTAGATATCGTGTTCGGTATAGATTGTCACGAGAATGATATCTTAGGCACGTCTAAAGCTCGCCAAAAGCTACTAGCAGCCGTTTCTTTGAAAATTTTTCCCAACTCCATCTTTCAAACCACCCCTCATACCCACTTCCTGAAACACGATTCTCCTTTCAAAACCGGTTCAAAAGCCACGGATAAGATCCCAAGCCTAACCTCAACTTCCATTCAACGCACAGCAATACGGCGTTGTAAATTTAATTACAACACAATAAAATAATTTTTGATTTTGTTTTTGATTTGATTCACTAGCAGCCAATGTCACGGATGCGTGACGCCCGCCTTGAAGTGTTAATAGCAATGCTGTTATATTCAGAGCGTTGAAGTTCTATCAATCGTTTTCGGTCAGAAATAGTTTTATGGTTTATAAACGAATCGAAAATTCATTTGAAACGATCTTCAAGTGAATTTTTTTGTAATGTAATTTGACTACTCCAGAGAACACAGAGAGAAAAATGATGATTTATTTTGAACATTTTCTGTTTTCACAACCCCACTGTTTCCCTATTGAACGCTGGCTCTACACCCTGTATACACACACACACACACATAGATTCTTGTATGGTTATATTGGGCATAAGTACAAACGTACGTACACTGTACAGCGTTCTGTGTATAGACAGATATACATCGAACTCGGCGTTTCCAATTAGCCAATCGGACACGTTTGTACTAGCGGCATTTTATTCCGATATAACTGTCAATAGTGAACGCGAACGGTATTGTACAATTAATGAAGAATGAAGTATTGGCAGTATTTTCAGTTCGTTATGGTTATTTGTAGCGTGTAATTATATGATTGTGTATAAAATTTTATCGATAATTTACAGATCGTGTTGTATTTAAGTATATTGTGCAAATATCGCTAATTTTCTGTACGCTGTAAATGGATTATACAGTAATGAATTCTCGCACAATGCAACTTCGAACTGGTGGAATGATTTATTGGCTGACTAAATAATAAAAAAAATCATACGTGTTAGTATTTTTTATGTCGAATAAATGTTCTGCTTGTCTGTTTTACTTTTACCTGAACTCGTTTCTCTAGAGCAAATTATTTCCTTTCAATGTTTCAAACATAAAACCGAATTAAAAATTTAATTGTAGATTTTTAGAACTGTGAACTTTTTGGTGTGTTTTCAAAACAGCCTTTGTTCTTTTAGATTATCTGAGTGTCTGTTCTCAACTACTAGTTTCGGTATATGTAAAATCTTCAGGTAGATTGTAACCATTTAGAGCCGGTGAGGGAGAAAGAATGCTCAAATTTATAAATATAATTATTATTTACTCTACGCTTCAAAATTATCATAATTAGATATTGTGTATTTACCTCAAATTTTAAATACATTATCTTGAAATTTTTCTAAAATTTTTAAATATCAATCAGAAATGTCTGGTTACTTAAAAGCTACAAGGATTTGAAAAGGCTACAAGGATTTTAAATATAAATCAATCCTAATTTTAATAACCAAATTATTATGTGCAAAAATCGATTCGGTGGATTTTTTTACAGAAGAATGGTACACATTTCAATCCATACAATCGTTTGAAACCGGGAGGAGGTGCTAACATTTTTTAACAAATATTTTTCAATTAATTGGACATTCTTTTATCTTTTATCTTACAAAAAAAGTGCAAATTCGTCAGCTTAAATGAAAAATATGTTTATTCATATTAGCCATTAGAAATCGTGGAAAAAATCTCTTGATTGGAAACACATAACTGGAAGTGGAAAAATTGATAACAATTGAAAATTTGCAGAAATAACATTACTGTTGAGTGTGAAAAAATTTGAAACAATCAAGTGTGCACAAAACGGTTTCACATCGGTCACATCCTGTACCTGGACGTAGTCTCTTCTTTCTTCCAATGATGGACTTTTGTAAAAAAATAATATTCAACACAATTCTCAAGTTCACAATTTTTATGGGTTTTCACATGAAGAAAGCTGAATAAAATTTTTTTTTGATTTTTCGACGACTGTAATTTTTTTAATGAGGGGAATAGTTATAAATTTAGTATTATTAGAAAGGGATTAGTGACTTTTAAATATATCATCCAAAAGATAGCACTGTGATATCATAGTTTCTTTGGAAAACATCAGTGGATTCCTAGATCCACGACTGGCTTCAAAGGATTAAAACATTTGGTTTTTAAAATCTACCTCAAGACAGTTCAAGTGCTGAAACTAGTAGTGGATTACAATAAGATGAACCAAAAAGACGAAGACCATTATGAAAACGCATAAAACTGAATTATGGAACACTGGAAAACAACTCTCGATTTGTTTGACAGGCATATCAAATATTAATTTGATTTTTTATGGCTATTATCTTGAATTTAAATATACATTTATTAATAATAAATATCTGTCTATCTATCTATCTATCTATTTATATATATATATATATATATATATATATATATTTAAAAAATAAATTCTTTCTTTAAGAAAACCTCTTCATAGGACCAAAAATACAAAATAACAAATAAAGATTGAATTAAATTAGAATATATTGGAGATATTTTTTTTATTTTTATGAAGTTTCTAGTATATTCTCAAGTAAAATCCAATATTTGAGAAGATTTACTTTGATATCACTTTTACATTTAAGAAATATCCGGATGTAACCTGTTTATACGTGTTCAACACTCACGATGCTTAGATTTGGAGAGAAAATGTTAGTTTCAAATAAGAGTTCTCATATAGTTTGAGAAGATTATTTATTCTATGTTCTATGGTTCGTTAAGAGATTATTTTTTCATCTGTTAGACAATTTATGATTTAGTTAAAAATTTAAAATGACATTCTTGAATTTTCTTCACACAACTTTTTCATTTTTATATAAAATTTGTCTGAAATCCCATGCATCATTGCACTCATCGATGATCTAATCTTAATTCTCGTTTTGTTTAAACCTAGAAATTTACATAGTCCCGTTCGTCCTTATTATCTCTCTTCGTAGCTCTTTTACAAAATTTTATATAAAGTCAAATGCGATGAAGAAGAAAGGGTAGGTAAATATATTCTGTTTGTATCGACTAACTTTTCCTGGATTATAATCATTTACCTTGGTATAAAATTATGTCTTACTTCGATTTTATTCAAGGTTTGTATCATGTTATATTTTAAAACCAACTCAATCAATGTGTAATTACATACAATTGAAATATTATAACAAATACTTTGTAAATCTCAAATCTTATAAGAATTGCTGATTTATGAATTAATAATTTAAACCATTAATTACTGAAGAACTTTAAAAAATGATTTCTTTATCCTCCATTAACTATTTAAATATTTTTCCGGCTAAAAATGTTCAATAATTAATTATTAATTATTATTTAAACTACCGAGAAGCATTTCTCTTTAAAATATTTTCTGAAATAAGCATTTTCTGCATACTTTATTGCACATCCTAAAAACTAAGCTTTTTTTAAAAAAATGAAAACTTGTTTATATGTATTTATCACTATTCCAAAAATTAAATCACACAATAATCACACAAATAAAAGTAGACACCTTAGCATTCAGAAGATGATGTCATAGCATAAGACAAAATCAAAAATGATCAATAATTTGTTATTGGACCTTCTTAATTGGAAAAGTTTGTGTGATTATTGAAAAACTTGTTTGTGAAAGTGAATTTAGATACAGTGCTAAAAAAATAGTCACAAAAAATACTTAAGTTAATTCAATACTTAAATTTGTCAAAAATTAGGTTCAATCAACTCCTGTATAAGTGAATGAAAATATCAAAACATTATTCCAAATGTACAGAATCGAAACAGTAATAAATAATTATCAAATCGAATAGAGAACAGTCTTTGTTTGAATATTATTTTGTGTTTTATATTTATTTAAATCTCTAAATTCTTATTATCTCATCTGAAAAAAATAATCCGTATAAAAGCAATTTAAGGAAATTTTGCATTGTTGTTTCAAGCACTAAATCATTTTTCAATATTTAAATGAGAAGCCTAACAAAAATTAAACACAATTTATATTAAAATATGATATTTTATTTGTTTTATTATCAGGAATTTTTAATAATAATAATCAAAAATGATCAATAATTAATTACTGAACAGTTTTTGAAATCTGAAAGGTGAGTAAAAAAATCATTTGTGAATGTCTGTTAGCCACAATATCAAAACTATGTAATCCAAAAAATGAAATAAAATTAATTTAAACCAGTTAAACTTCAATCATTAAACTAAACGTTTGAAAAGTTGATGAAAATCATAAAATATTGTCCCAAATGTAGAATCGGAAGAGTAGAAAATTATTATCAAATCGAATCAGGAAGACGTATGTTTGAATAACATTATGTAATTTATATTTATTTCAATTTGTAAATTCTTTTCAGCTCATTGATTTATTAATTTAGACACTGAGTTATTTTTTAAATGAGATAACTAATAAAAAAAAAATCGGTTCATTTAGGGTTTAAGGGTGCATTGACAACTAAGAGCATTAGCTCAATCGATTTATAAGTCAGATTATGTTTAAATACTGCAGAATCCGTTCGTTTTCTTATTTTTTTTTCTATAAACACACTTTCAGATGATAGCATTTATGTTTTTGTACCGGAATAAATCCCCAGTATGCAATGTATATATCGCACGTACGCATTTATTAATGATGTAGATCTATTTAAATTTTCAAGCATCGTTTAAACGACACAGATTCACACACACACACACACATCCCTGACACACACCGCTATTCTTTTTTATAAATCCACATATAAGATCTGACAGCGAACGCAACAACAAACCCTTAAATAATCCGAACACATCGGTGCATGAATATCAAAACCACGGTCCTCGCCGCAGTCAACTAACTAATTATAATGGTACAATGTTTTGGAGGCAGTCCTTCACTCCGGCCTGCCGTGTTACACTGTGCTTACCCGTTCGGAACCCCTAACCTCTTCAGTGCGGCACATGCACGCACGCACGCGATTGAAGTGAGACACGTACATCGGCCGCCATTTTATCGTCCTGCTCGTACAACGGCCGCGCACTGTTTCGCATTGTTAGCGGATATAGAAATTAAAACATACCGCAAACATATTATAGTCTTGCGCCACGTTGAGGATTTCCCGCCAGAAATGTGTAGGTAGTGGTGTTTTTTTTTTCGTTTTTTTTTTTACTCTCGTCTCTATGATTAAATGTTGGTAAAAGTTATAGATTTACATAACCTTCGCTGACATTGACAGAGAAACCAATTTATATATATATATATATACGTCATAAATCGAAAGTGACGTCAATTTAAACATTAAATTTATTTTTATGTTTTAAATCGTTTCGTCTGCAGCACCACTAGCTAGCATAAGAGATGAATTCTGTTTAAATAAAATTTTTGAATATAAAATACAATTCTTTCTCTGCAACAAAAACTATTTTTTTTATTAACAGAAAATCACACGACTGACTTGTCCTTAATATCGATCCGGCAGCAATTCCCGAGAGGAATCATAGTATTCTCAACTAATTTCAGCATTTCCTTCACTGCTCTTTCATAAATTCAGACTATTTCCAGCCTTGTCTTTCTAGATAAAACATTTTACTAGCTAGATCGATATTTTCACAGTTTAGTCACACACGGCAAATATTTTTTTCTGGTCGGAAATGGTCGATAGTTCATTCTTGATTGCAATTTATTTCATATCTGTGTACCTGAAATTGAAGTTATGTTTCTTGTTCTTGGGGTCACTATTATTTCTTTTTCTTCGAGTCTGACAGAAGGAAAAAAATGATCTCAAAGTCAAAAAATAACTTCGAATAATATTAATCATTTTTAATTATTGCTAATTCATATTTCGACGACAATGCCATCATATTCAAAGTGTCAAAGTACATAAAACTATCTCTGATGTTTTTGTAACTTATCGGTCTGAAAATGATGATAATATTGCCATCGAAATGTACATATGAGACAATCAAAAAAGATCAATAAAGATGTATTGAATATTTTCGATCAGAAAAATGTTTTGTGTTTGTGGCCCGACAAAAATATTCATTTATTAAAATGAATACAGACACAGTGTAAGATCTGTTTCCAGGCCCATAACCAAACCGTCATATTAGAGCGAGAAAACACAATTTTTGAAGGGGAAAATTTTTTATATCAAAATTATTATGAGTTACAGTGGAAATGCGCTTATAGAATCGATTTTTTTGCACATAGAAACGTTCTTAACCATCAAAGTAAACCCATTAAGAAGATTCTCTCAATGATTCTCCCTGACTTTCAAATCTGCCAAAATCGTAGATTTTGTTAGAAAGGCAAACGAATCAACTAGGAGGGAACAATGCCTCCTTCCTCGTCCACCCCTGATTACAGGCCTGTCTGTTTCACTCCAAACTGATAATATTAGCCTATTAATGAATTGTCGATTTATTTAGTGTTTGAACTTGTTTCAGCCATTCGTGAATTTCATGTCAAGTATAATAGAATATTTATAGAAACACGACTAACATATTTTAAAATATAAACAGAATCAATAGAAAGCAAAAACTGTTCAAAGACATTCACATATGTTGGAAAACAATTTCAGGATTTTAAATATTCATCTAATAAAATGTTAACTAAATCATTATGGGTTACTAAATGGATCCCGAAGAAAATATGTTTAAAATATAAGCATTTGCTAAAAAGTGAACCGAAATATAATTATAAAAATGTCAAAAAATATATTATAAATATATGGAAAAGAGAGATAATTAAAACTGAAAGAATTTGAATAGAATACTCTTCGATAATTAATCCTGGAACACTGATTTATAAATAAACATCTATCTAAGTCATTTAGAAACGTTTTAATGATCATTCTTTCAGTTGATAGACGGATCAGAGATTGATTTGCTTTAACGATTTATTATTTACGAATAAGATCTTTTATTCGACATAACTCTGTTTCTTTCTTTTTAATTAACTATTATTTTTATAAAAATGTAAGAACTGTTTTAAAGAATCGTAGAAAATTAAACAAATGTGCTATTAAAAATACTCTATTCTCATAATTTAATTACTGTATTATTTATTTGTATTAATTTTTAATTCTCTTGTCATTTTTGGGATTTGTTGTAATCTATAATAATATCAGTCATTTTTTTTAAAAAAATATAAGAGTTTTTATATAGTTTTTATGATTGGTAAAAGTAATTTATCCATTAGATATATTTTATTTCATTCTCTTCTAGAAAAAAAAACTATTTTTCCTTTTATTCTTATAGTAAAATTACTTGTCGTCATATTTACTCCTGAGTCGTTTTATGGTCTCTTGCATTATTATTTGTATTGTTCATTAGTAGCACCCTCATTGATTAGATACAATGGGATTGTATTTCAAGTAGAACTGTTAAAATACAACCAAATTTATTGATTATAGAATTAAGTATTATAATTTTAACTGTGATTTAATTCAATTTGTGCATTTAAATTATATTTTATGATAAAAATTGCATGTAATTTTAATTATTTTTTAGTCATTCTTTGAATAAAATGTTTTCTACTTTGTTTTCTTTATTTAATTCTAATTTTTTCATTTTATATTACTAAACAATGTTTTCTATTGATTTTCAATTGAAATTTAAATTATTTTTTGATGTTTGCAGGCGAGCGAAAAGTTTATATATGAAAATTACAATTATAGTTCAGAACAGTGGCTAAGTTCATTTTCACAAATAAAACATTGCTATAAATACCACGAAATTATCTTTATCAAAATCCAGAACTGAGAATAAAAAAGGAAATATTTTAAAAGACACTCTAGTGTTTTTCTAGACGATACAAGTGATACACTGAAAAATCTCCTTATAATTATCATCGGTACGAAAATTAAAATAATATAATAAACCATGAACGTTTATGCTTGACACTCAGAACATAAACGATCTGTCTATTTTAAATTAAATCAAATCCTAATAAATTCCATCAGATCGAAATTATAGAATGTCGATTTTTAAACAAACATTTCTTTTTAATACTAATCAGTGTCTGTATTTAATGTTCAACAGTCGTTTTATTTCATTTGTATTTAGCTGAATATATGCACATATGTTTTAGACTGGATACACTTTATACCTAAGGGAGTCATAAACACAAGACTGAAACTTGTGTTAAATCTTTTAGATTTAAATTGAATGTTGGAGTGATATTTGTTTAGATAATTATATATATATATATATATATATATATATATATATATATATATATACGTATGTATGTGTGCATATAATGTACTGTGCGTGTGTGGGTGGATGTTTGCAGTGAACATTTGTACGTGGCGGATTAATTCGAGCCTGCTTATTTTCGCCGAACGTCGTAATTACCTCTCAAAAGGGGTCACCTGACGATATACGGCCATTCTTTATAAAACAAATGAAATAGATGATTTCCGTACGCATCAAGCACTACTTAGTATCCACACCGTAAACATATAAAACTGTTGTAGAAGAGCCATCGAGTGTGTGTTGGGGTTTACAGCGCGCAATTGCAGGCATTTGGTTGGTCGTCGACCAAAATGATGCGGACGATATAGCCAGCCTACGCGCTACTACCGGACACTAGGCACACACACTCAGCCCGTTGACCACAGAGCACACATAGAGTATCATCAAAGCTAGTCTAGTTCAGCGTCGCAACAGGCCCGACACGAACGCGGTCATCCAGTACAACAATACCGTCGAAAAGACGACGGCCACCGTGCTGAACAATTGTAGGCCGACAGGCGGATTCGCTCGTCGCGGCAAACGTCCGTCGTCCACAACAGTGGCGTTAGTGTCGCGTTTCTACGTCACGAACAGTAGCGCCGCTGCAACGACAGTGACCATCTCACGCATCATCGCTCACGCGATTGTCATTTGTTGGCAGTTGATGATGTAACTGATTAGTTGGTGACATTGTTGCGGGACTCGATTGTTGACGTTCGAGCACACACGTTCAGTATTATTCTTCTTCTCGCGCCGTCTGTGCGCCGACAGAGAGGCCGGCGGGGGAAATCGCAACCGGTTTATTTTTATAAACGAGTAACGATTTTTCTTTTTTTTTAAAAAAAACGACTCGAAATTAAAAATAAATCGATGACGTCGCAACAGACCGTGTGGCATACCGATAATTGAACGCAAGAAGAAAAATCTAACGTTTCGATTAAACCGAACAGTTTTCATTTTTAAAAGAACGACCGTTTTTTATATAAAAAAAAACAACGACAGTTTAAATAAAATACCGAAAACAAAAGTGACCTATTAAAAAAATAAATAAAACTAAACATATTTACACAATGAATTTATTCATGAATAATAAAAGATTACCGTGAAGATAGAGCCAATTAAATTTATTAAAACTCACACACAAACAAGCGTTTTAATCGTATGTTAAACACACACATACACACACACATGTACGCAACGATTCGATGATTGTTTTAGAGATAATTAAATTTATTTAAATTTACATATTGCAACCAACACAATAATAAATTTCTCTATGATGCAATGAGTTAAATTTAAAATGTGAAAAAATAAAATAGAGTTTATTAATAATATTGCTTAATTTGCGACGTTTTATTTTTACGGGTGTTTATTTTCGACGCCGTTGAAGTCTTAATTGCGCAAAAAATAAAATATATATGACAGTTCGGAAGAATTCGAATACTCTGCGGACGTTTCGAATTGGAAACCGGTGGTTCTTGTGACTGTATGTGTTGATACTTTTAATAGGACGTTTCGTCGGTTTGTTATAAATTTAAGAAGGAAAAAAAAGCGTTTTTTTCGCGTACGCCGTCGAAATAAAAAAAGACACTTTAATAGACAGTGATTCGATATCTAATTATGTGCTAAACAGTCGGCTGTTGGAAAATCTCTGTTGAACTGTGCTTTCATTGAACATGAAATTGTTAATTGCCGTGGACACTTCGGACGTTTGAAAATATTTACACTTATATAGATATATTGTTTTCTTTTTAATAATATAACCGAGCTGTGCGTTTTATATGTGGTGTTCGTATGAAATGAACGACGAATCGTAACGTTGTGTCGTTATTAAATAAACTAAACGTTTGATTAGTATGATTTATTATATACATGTGATGTAGAGAGTTTCGATTTATAAACATATGATGGATTGATTAAACTTTTTCGCATTAAATACATGTTTGTTATAAGAGATGTGAAACGTTTGATGATTGATAAGGTAATAAATGTATGAAATAAATTTTAATTATATGTAAATGTAATTAAAATTCTATTCTTATTCATTTTTATTGTCTTTATTTCATATTTTACACCGTCATATATACATATACAACATATATATATATATATATATATATATATATATATATATATATATATATATATATTAATATTTATGTAAATATATAAATTCCTGTTTTAACAATTTCAACTAGAATAGATTAATTAAATTCCTTATTACTGTCTTAAATACATAGTCAATTATCATGGCATTCATACCAAAAAAATACATATTTGTGTATAAATTAAAAAGATTCTTAACCTATATATTCGAGTATCTAAAATAATTATAAGCGTTCCGATTGGTTCCCTTAAAGAAACTCAGATTTTTGAGTCTACATTTTTTTAAATCGTGAGTTAGATTCATGCTCAGTTAATCATGAAAGATTTACTTGACAATCTTTGAAAGATATTGTTATTAATTTGTTAATATTTTTAAAAGAAATAATATTTGCTTCCAAACAGCAACTATATATAACGTTTCGTTAGTTACTGTCACATAGTGAAATAAATTAAATTATTTAATTACTGGTATTTTAATGGAATTTGAATGTAAGATTATAATCAAACAAGTGTTAATACCCTCAAAGTATATTTTTTATTATTATTATTATATATATATATATATATATATATATATATAATATATGAGATTTTCAAAGATAAATTAATTTCTCACTCCACAAACTACAAACATAAGAATTTTAAAAAAATCTTAACGAATATCTAAAATAATTACATACATTCCGACTGCAGTCGACATATATTAGTCTACATTTTTTTAAGATCATTCAATACGATTTACGTTTCTTTAATTTCGAAAAGGTCATTTGATAATCTTTAAAATTTGATATAATTGTGTTGATATTTTTTAAAAAATAATATTTGCTTAGACCGGTGAAAAAAAAAACAGCAACCATACTTGAAAGTGTGTTAGTTACTGCTTCGTTTTGAATAAAATTAAATTATTAAATATGTAACACTAGTATTACAGTGACATTTGAATCTATGATTGATTGTAAACATGTGTTCATACCCTCAAAGTATAATATTATCTATTTATCTATGTAATACAGTACTGTGACTGAATACATTTTCACAGATAAATTATTTTCTCAACTCGCAAATTGGAACAAAAATCTGATTAAAAATGTTCAATAATTTATTCTTGATCGATTTTGATTTGTGGCTATATTTCTATGGTAAACCAATCACAATCAGATGAGTAAGGTAGAGAAAAAAACATTTTATTGTTTGTAAAGTGTGAAAATTATTCATTTATGAGAATATTTACTTATAAAAATCATTTTTTCATAAATCTCGACCATGTACTCTATGAAAAGATTGAAAAGAATTGAAAAGATTTTAAATAAGCTAATAAATAAAAAAATATGTGAGTAGGAAAGTTGAAATCCTCTTATCGGAATGAGAATAACAATTCATTCAATTTAAATATCAACATTTAGAAATCTGTATATTTTTTTGAACAATTTCCTAATTTAAATATATACATGCATGTATATATATATATATATATATATATATATATACAGTCGGTGCTTCACATTCGAAAGGATTAGAAGTGCAGGGCTCCCTCAAAAGTAGAAAAACCACGAATATCTTTAGCCATCTCAGTGTTATTATAAACGAATTTATTTCTCATCCTAATTGTAAGTGTTAAATCAACTTTTTACCATTTTTTCATTTATCTGAACGGATTAAATAACTATTTTTTTGTTTTTTTTTTCTTATCCGCTCGGATTTTTTCTTTTTATTGATAAGATGTGTACATATTTATAGTAGTAAATGATACAAAAGGTTAATAATACATATATATTATGCACTTATGAATTACTGAAATTTTTTTTTAGTTTCCTTTACATTTTCTTAACAACGGACACTGTCTGTGATTTTTCACATTAGGCCTCAAAACGCCAAAAAAGTCCTGTTCAATTATTGATGACAAATTCGCAAAAGTCGAGGTTCGACTATATATATATATATATATATATATATATATATATATTTAGATAGATAGATAGATAGTTAATTACTATCTAAACTATTAAGATTTTTGTTTAGAATGAAATTAAGAACAGATCTCATTATTTAAAATATCAAACACACTCCAAGTAAATTTTTAATTTAATCTATTTAAATTCACATATTTAGAATTGAAAATTATTAAATTCATTGAAGATAAATAAAAATTCGAACTATCAGAAAAGTTACTTATGATATAAATTTAGGGATTAATTTATATTCTCATCAATTCAATTACTAAGCACATTTTTTATCAACTTGTATTCAAATCTATTGAGATAAATTTCTAGATTTGAAAATGATATATAATTTATTGACAATTCAATATATTTTAACCGAATTACAGAAAAATAATTTACAAAACGGAATTAGCTTTCATAAATGAATTATTTCTCACGCCACAAACAGCAACAAATTTTTCGATCAGAAAATATTCTGTAAATTATTATTAATTATTAACACATTATTCGTGGAAATAAGTTTGATCTGTTTTGTAGAATGAGAAAAGAATTAATTTATAAAAATTGAATTCAGACAGTGTCAGAACTGTGATTATAATATAATTAACAATTCATCAGTAAAAAAAGTAAAGAACACACCGTTGTATTTTTTATTTAAATCTATTTAAATAATATTTAGAACAATTAAAGACAACAAACAATTAAACGATAATTAAATTTATTGAAAGAGGAATTAAAATTTCAGCCGAGCTACAGAAAAATAATTTATAATGTGGACTTAGCAATTAATTCATGTTCTCATTAATTAAACTAATAAACACATTCCCTATCAACTTTTATTTCAGTCTGCTAACGTTGTAATTATTAAATTTTTGAAAACGAAATTGATGTTTCGATTAAGGTAAAAAACAATTATTTACAATATGCTTTTAAGGATCAATTCGCATTGTGTTAAACTATTGAATCCACTTTTTATCAACTTTTATTTCAATCTGTTAACTTTGAAACTATTAAATTTATTTAAAGACAAATTGTGATTTTAATTAAGATAGAAAACAATTATTTATAATATGATATAAGGCTTAAATCGTATTTTTGAATGCACCAAGTACTGAATACACCATTTATCAATATTTATTTCAATCTGTTAACTTTTAAAAAATATCAATACATATTTCAATCTATTAACTTAATTTTTTTAAAGAGAAATTGAGATTTGAATTAAGATACAAAATAGTTATTTATGGTATGAATTTAGGAATGAATCCGCATTCTCTTAACAGTGGCGCGTTATAGCTTCATGGGTCCCAGGATATTTGAATTAGGGGGGCCCATGTACAGTGTTGTACTACAGTAATGAGTTAATAAAGGATTGGTTTCGGTCTACCTTGTTGGTGGGAACCTCGGGTAATTGTCCTTTATGCCCACAGTATAACTCACCACTGCTCTCAAACTATTGTGTACAATATTTATCAATTTTATTTAAATCCGTTTAGATAAAAATAAATATTTGAAAACTATTATCTTTATAAAAAAAATCACCTATTTAGAACTATGAATTTAAGCATTAAAATCATTTTCATATCATTTAAACATGTAGTATTCTACACATTTTGTTGAATTCGTTTTGTTTTGATACACTTTTGATGTATAAAACGAATTAAACTTTTATTAAATGTCTTTAAAAAAGGATATGAATTTAGAAGTGAAATTCTTCATTAATTAAACTACTATGTAACTCTTTGTCAGTTTTTATGTAAAACCATTGAAATATGCAGCATGTTTCAGACATTTTTTATACTAATTCAACAATGTATTGGTATGGTTATGAATAAAAAACATTCATACAGACCTATAAACAATTTGGTTCGTTTTTGAAATATTTGCTGTTTGAAAAAGGTTTAAAATATTTTCAGGAAAATCTTTTCACTTCAATGTTTTAAATAAAAAATTTTCTAAACATCTATTTATGCACACTAATGTAAAATAAGAAGGGTATGATAACTTTTTGCATTTAAATATTTAATTTTTTAAACTACACTAATTTGTCCAAATAACTATCTTGAATATTTATAAATTTATGTATTAATTCTATCTATTTGAAACGCT
Organism: Acanthacorydalis orientalis; assembly: GCA_034766995.1. NCBI lineage: Eukaryota > Metazoa > Arthropoda > Insecta > Megaloptera > Corydalidae > Acanthacorydalis > Acanthacorydalis orientalis. The sequence continues at coordinate 4,249,765 of CM068316.1, read as the reverse complement.
TAACCTGAAATATCACAAAACACGTTAATGTGACCAAAACAATTATAGATATAGATATGTTTTTTTACTCTAATAATTCTTGAAACAATATACGACGTATCTTTGTAACAACTGTCTAAATTTTTATCGAGAAATAAAAAATCATGTACAAAATCTAGGGCGATAAAGTTCTCTGGACACATAAGAGATTATCAATATCGTTTTAACATAATATTGAATCTCTCTCTCTTTCTCTCTCTCTCTCTATATATATATATATATTAAAAAAGTTTTAAAATATTAAAGAATGACCTGTGTATCGATTATAATTTCATAATTACTACAGAAATATGTGATACTTATACTGCACTATGGAATGTTTTCTGATATTAAAATTAGTTACCTATTTATCTTTCTTAAAACATGTGTAAAATGTAGATAGATCTATGTTCTTCACTCCTTGATATGTAATAACAAACTAATTAAATTTCAAATAAATCAATGAAACGATTAAACAAACTTCTCATTAATTTGTATTTCAATCTATTTAAATGCCGATTTAAAGTTGGAAACTATTAAGAGTATAAATTAATTCGGTACCTTTTTAATAAAGAAATGAATATTTATAGAAAAATAGAATACATTTCAATCTTTAAAACGACCCCTTTATTTTGTATAAATTTGTTCAGTCTGAACAATCCTTTGTTAGAGAAAAAGTAGCGGTGTTGAGTCGGTGAGGATGTCAAAGTATTGTCAAACCTCTTCCACTGTTTTAGTATTTTTTTATATATTTTTTGCACACCTTCTCTCAAAGCTGAAAAATCATTCCAGCGGATTAGACAGCATTTTTTTTAACTGGAATGCGAAAAGTATGCAATCCCTAATATTTTGCTTTATGGACGCCATCGTGTTCGGTACTGTTTTGTGAGGTTATACCAACCGCTTAGCCAAGATATATAGTGTTTTTAAATGTTAAGTTTATCATTTCAGAATCTTATAACGACGACCACATATTTTATTTTAAAACACAGTTATGATTGATTCAATATGAAGGCATCGAATTAATTTTTTACACCTAATACATAATTAGAAAAAAATGTTTATATATTATCCGTCAACAAATTTCAATGTTTTTGTTATTGTATGGAAACATGCTTAGATTTGTCTCTACTTTAACGCTTTGGAAATAATCGTTCGCCATCGAAATATCCCTAATCATCAATCAATAATGATTACTAATCAATTATTGAACATTTTTGATCGAAACCACTTCCTGTTCTTTCTGACGAATGAAAAATTCATCCGCGAAAGTGAATTTGAACACAGTGCGAGATACTATATTGTAATAGTGTTTTTTTTTATTGCTGTATGCTATAAAAAAATATTTACCGAATAACACGCTCCGTGGTTCCAATTTGTAATTCAGTTTACTTTTTTAATTAAGGCTTCAATTTAATTTAGATATTAATATAGTATTTAGCACACCGGAATCTTGATTGACGCATCGCTATCAACAGTTCATTAATAGTATTATAAATAATTAACTGTGACAGGCACTAAATGGAAAATATTCGATAGTGGAGACTAGTAGAAAAAATGTATAAAGAACAATAATTAATTCAGATAAGTCTGTTATTATGACTATTATTATTTTTATATTTATACAGAAAAAACATTCACGTACATATATATATATATATATATATATATAGTTTGTATTAGATGTAAAAAATAATTCGGTGCCTTTAAATTGATCAGTTACAACTCTATTTTAAATAAAAATATGTTCTCGTTGTTTTATGTCTTTAAAGTTCCAAACTTAACATTTAAAAACACTACATATATTGACCATGCACTTGTCATAATCTCATAAAACAATAGTGAACATTATGACATCTGAAAAGAAGGATATTAGGCATTGCATACTTTTCGCATTACAGTTGAAAAAAATACTGCCGAAGCTGCGGGAATGATTTGTTCATCTTTGGGAGAAGGTGTTACGATGCCAAAAAATACTAAAATATACAAAAAAAATACTAAAATAGTGAAAGAATTTCGAAGATACATTGGCGCATTTGCCGACACAACACAGCCATATTTTCATTGACAAGTGATTCTTCAATTTCTTGACAGACGAAAGCGATATTTTGAGGATTGTAATGTATTCCATGTTTCTATAAATATTCATTTTTTTAAAACGAAGGCACCGAATTAATTTATATATATATATATATATATATATATATATATATATTGACCAATTAATTAACATTAAAGTGTAAATATATTCTAGAATAAAACAACAATACGTTGTAAATTCGAAAGTTATCAGCAGTATATGAAATGAATTTTATTACATACTACATAAAATAAATTCCCATATTGAAAAATCTGTATCCTATGATATAAAATAATATTCGATTTTATATAAAGTAATATTCGGTAATAAAATTGTTGCAATTCATTTTTAAAAACATTCAGCGCGTAGAATACCTGACGCTTGTACATGTTTTTAATGGAGCGGGAAGAATTCTTATAAATAAATCTAGTATAGAAAATGAAAACCATTCAATAGAAATTATTCTAAATAAAAAAAATAGTTGGAATTGTATAAATAATTTTGTGAATGGATAATTAATTTCAATTAAATTACAACAATTTATCAATAAAAATTATAGGAATGAATACAAGATTTTCAGTTTAATTACACATATTGTTCTCTTTATTGTATTGTAGTGATTGTGTTTATGAATATGTGAAGAGATATAGATTTATTCAATTTTATTTTTATTTTTTTCCAGTAAACTTCGTTGAAAAAGCATTCTGCGTACATCGAGTCGGTCGACTGATAAAGTGGAAAGAACTGTGAACCGATCAGTGTGCGAATTAAAGAAAACTTAAATAGATCTCAAAATATAAAAAACTAAATCTTAAACAAACTCGATAAATAACAAAGTGTTCAGACGGTTACCATACAGTGAACCCGTGTGATCGAGTACCGATTTATTGAAAACATAATAAGGAGAGTCGTGCGAGAGCCATCCTCTCAGACGGATCTAAAATAAAACAATATTAATAAACGAACTGATAAATAAATATTCAACGGATGATGGACGAAACTTGGGACGCGCACGTGGCGCCTCTTCTGATGGGCTCGGACGATGCCGGCATGTCGCAGGACGCGTCTACTTCCGGTACCGTTGGCACAACAGACCATTACTTCAATCCCCACGAGGTGAGACATTATATTTAATATATGCGTGTATAATTTTATATGATGTGTTTTTCGACGCTCGTCGCTCGCTCGAAATTCGTTTATTGTCTCTGCTTATGTTATGTTCTGATTACATGACATCCTTTGTCATTCGTATAGCTTAATATTTATTTAACTATTTCAATATGTGACAATACTTGTACACAAACACACACGCACCTATATATATATGTATATGTATATATATATATATATATATATATATATATATATATATATATATATATATATATATATGTATATGTATATAAATATGTGAAGACATATTTTTAACAAGAAAACATTTTTAACCATCAACTATAGTTTCTTTTCTAACCATCACAGATTATTTGTTATTCTGTTTTCTTGAACCGCGTGTTTTTAATATTTTCTAAAACGTTTAATTCAAATAAGAATCAAATTTATTTTTCTTAAAGCACATCAATGATATTTTTTATTATAAATTTTATTTAATAAATCGACTGTTTCGATACCCTTTTGGAATATATATTTATTATAATTAAAGAGAACAACGCCAAAAAGAGAAATCGTTCTTTCTGGAAACAGATTATATCGATTCTAATTATACAGCTCAGTTCGGTTATAACAAGGATCGAAAGATCGACTATATTTCGTTATAAACGTCTGTAGTTTTGTCACTGACAAGTAAATCAAACTTAGATATTATTTTTTTTATATGAGGAAAGGTCGAATGTATCTCGGAATGAAGGAGAAGAGGTTTAAACAAAACCAACCAATATTATTCTTTTTCAATATATTGGATCACCTATAAGTAATGCTGGTATCTAAAATAAGTTTTGGAACAAAAAAATTGACGGTTTAGTTTCGATCCGAAATATATTTTCAGTTATTATTTACAACTTCTTCCCATCTTAATCCTAAATTTTCAATACCCTGACGAGAAAATTTTCGGGCTTTGCGTTAAAGAAAGTGTCAAGCTCCCTTCAGATATCATCTTTGTACTAAGCTGTTTTCCATTCATATGATTTTGGAAATTTCGGAACAGATGATAATCCAGAGGAATATGTTGGATGAGTCATAAATGCCTCAGTTTCTGTCGTTGAGGTCAGGAGTTGTCGTGGTGAAAATTACACCTTTTCTGTTGGCTAATGCTGGCCGTTTTTCGACAATGGATTGTATAAGCCAGCCGTACCCGTTGTTCACAATACAACTTCTTTGTGATGGTTCGATTCTCTGATAATAGCTCGTAATGGATAATTCCTTCCATATCCAATCAAACAGACAACATAATTCTTTTGGGTTGAAGCCCTCTTTTCGCAGTTGAAGATAGTGTTTCATTGCAGCCAACTCATTGTCTTTATGTTTAATATTTTTATAAACAATCCATTTTTCATCACCAGTAACAATTCAACTGAAAAACGAATCATTTTGCAATCGGAATAGATGACAAGTGCAAATCTCCACACTTTGTTTTAAATTAACGTCCGATAGTTCGTGCGGAACCCACTGACCCAGCTTAGAAACCATATTTATCAATTTCAAGTGCTGATTAATAGTTGAATGCTTTTATTTGAGTTTCTTGGCCGATTCTTCTACCGTTGAACTAGGATTTTGTTCCACTGGTGTTCGCAGAATCTCGCCATCAAACTCTTGAAAACGTCCTGAACTTTCCTTGTCTTCAAGATTGTAATTCCTGGATCGAAATCGTTGAAACCGTCTTTGTCCTTGCTTAAGACGGATAACATCTGAACCATAAATTTACCAAAATTTTTTCACTATAGTTGTGACGTTTTGTCCTGACAAAACTTCCAAAGCAAAATATGCCTAATTTGCTCTTCTGAAAGTTCCATGATAATTAACATTTTTTCATTTAAATTTGCTTGATCACTATTAATCTTCCACGATAATATTGAGAAAACATTACATACAATTGAGCAATTATACATCTGATACTTTATTGCAATAATTGTAAAGTATTACAGCATCCATTTTCACCTATATGATAATACTGCATTATTTATGGGATGACCTAATATTTTCCCGTGACTCTAATATACTTTTTAGATCTTTGAATATGTTTCTTTAAAACTCTGACAAAAATTCAATTGAAAGAACTTTAAACACTGAGAAATTATTAATATTTCTTTAAGTAGAATTTGACTCCAGATTTTTCAGAATTATAGTTTGAACACAGTTGAATAAAATTCTTAATATGTACATCTAATATGAAATGATAAATGTAAACATTCTATATAAATTAAAGAAGTTATAAGAAAAACTAAATTCAGAACTATAAAATCCAAATTGCTTACAACTCTATTTATAGAGAGGCGAGTTCTATTCAAATATATTTTCTTTTTTTCCTATTAATTTGTTATTTTTTTTACAACCGATTTCAATTTTGAACATCTACATTCTGGTAGATATGAACTCTGTTTGAGATAGATTTTAAGATTTTTGAGATAGATTTTCGAAACAGTGTTCAAAATCTATCTGAAGAAGATAAATCTCAAAATCGGTAGTAGAAGAAACGAACTCATACATGGTTTTCAAGATTCATACAAGATAATGATTTAAGAAATATAAAATAATCTAACACAATCAAGTTTATTATTACAATTTAAAACTTCTTTTTAAGTATAATTGTCTTCAATTAATGTAAATAAAGTTTATTTTAAATGAATTACTTTCTCTCTTCATTTATTTATCTACAGCAAATTTACATTCTAATAGTAAAAGCTCAAAGTGTCAACAACAAAAAATAATTTTATAATATTTAGTAAACATTAGCATTGTTTAGAAATGATAATTATAAAATTTATATCAAACACTGTTTATTCAAATATTTGTACATATATATATATATATATATATATATATATATATATATATATATATATATATATATGGTTATTTTTTATATTCATGATTGTTCGTTGGTGGTCACGTCATTAAGAATGTACACCATGTTTAATTTATTACTGAGTTTCATTGCTGGTTTTATTGCTAACAATGAATTTCAATAATATTTACTATATCAGTGATATATATATATATATATATATATATATATATATATATATATATATATATAAGGTTGAAATGCATACTGAATAAAGAATAAATTAAAAATGGATTCCAACAATAATACAAATTCACTTCTGAAGTGATTAGAAATTGAATTGTAAAGTGTTATATGGTTGAATAACGAGCTATGAGTGGTGTTTATGGTACTTAGATTTCTAATCAATTTTAATGACATTTTGTGATTACATCTAAATTATTTCCATGTTGATTTAAAACCATTTTAGATTGATTTCTAAAACAGACGAAATAAATTTAATAATCAACAATTTAGATCAACTGGCACTATTGCTGAACTCACTTTCACAAATGAATAATCTTTTATGGTTTTATATCTTCGTGCGTTGAGTTTGATGGCATCTCCATCGAAATTAGCCTAAGAATGATTCATAAAAAATCAATAATTAATTAATGAATTTTTTGATCAGAAAATTTTCGTATTATACAGAGTGAGTAAGAAAAAAATATGAAAGTGAGAAATATCAGTCTTACTAATCTTCAAACAGTTTATTTTCACTCTTCATTTTTCATTATTTTCACTTTTAACTTGTGTTTTTTTTTCTTCAGATTAATTATAAATCATTATGATAAGTAAATTCCTTATATTTTTTCAACATATGAAACAGACGACTGTCTTAAATGTTAAGTATAATTATGGGATGAAAAGAGAATTAATTTGTTAAAGAGACATTAGTCAGAGTGTCCGAACTGTATGATAATTTAAATGATCCTATTCCAAGATACAGATTCGTGATATTAAAATCATTAGTTTAAAACGTTCAACATTCTTCGTTTCAAAAAATCAGCTCTTATTAAAAAAAAATATCATATAATCTAAACAATTATTAATATATAAAAATAAACATTCATAAATATAAATTTACATAAATATCTACGCCTCGAAACTGTTGTACTATGTTGATAATATTTCAGAAACCGATTAGTTTCTTTACAGGCGATCTCATTATTAATTCGAGCCGGAAAAAACGGTTAACCCCTGTGTAAATTGTCTTTAAATAATAATTAGTACAATTAACCTATAAAACATATCACCAATTACAGAAGGGACTAGTAGAAGAAATTGAACGAAACTGATAAAAAAATTGACATTTTTATACCGTTCGAAACCATTATCGATAACATAATTGAACATAAACGTTACCTCATTTACGTTTTTCGATCGGCGATAATTTGATAAGCGAATTAACGACAAAAAAATGTAATATTTATCTAAAAATATAACGTCGGACATAATAACCTAAAACGGGTAATTATAGCATTGTTAGCGACGACAGGCAATTCAATTTTTCAACTAGTAGATTAAGATAAAAAAAATGTTTTAATAAGTCTTATATGTACATTATATATATATATATATATATATATATATATATGTATATATAATTATTAAATTAATATATGCAAATTTTCATATAATGTAAATTAGTAGTCAGTGCATCTGTCTTGTGTTTTCGGAGAAAAAAAAAGTATGATCAAAATCGCTCACAACTGATACCATATTGTGGAACCGTTCGAGATTTGATGCGGTTTTTTGATAAATTGCGACGGTTTAACCGCAAAAGTCAATTATTTTCGGACAGTTAACCATATGGGTCCCTTTGATCTTTTGCTACCGATTGAACTTGTGACTTGTCGATTAATTATCGATTAATTAGTCGGATGTTCGCAAGAGGAAAAAAACCGACACGTGCTAATATCAAATCTTGTTTAATATTACCATGAATATATATATATATATATATATATATATATATATAGAGAGAGAGAGAGAGAGAGAGAGCTCTCTTGATAATATAAATATTTGTGTTTAATAACTGATATGAAACTATGAACTAGAAAAATTTAATATTTATGAATGTATAAAGTTTATGTATTTATTAGTAGGAAAATAATTGCGGTTTTTATTTTCTGCTAATTATATTTTTTTCAATGAAAGTGTCATTTCGTCGATTCATTTTTAAGTTAATATCAATTTAAGTGCATTTTAAAGTGCATTTTCGGTCTGTATTTTAGTAATATTGACCTTGATTTTGTTATTAATGTTGCTTCAAATCGGGCTATTGAATTAAAGATGGAAAACAAGTAAATAAGAGCATTTTTTTTGTATGAATTCAAAACGGATGGTAAAGCAACAGAAACTACTCATAAACTAAACGATGCTGTTTGTTTGGGTACTATTAAAAAAGTATGATGAAATGGTAGTTTCAAAAATTTCGTGCCGGGGGACGCAAGCGTTGAAGATGAAGAAGGTTCCGGACGTCCTTCTTCAGTCTATAATGACCAACTGAAGGCATTAGTTGAATCAAAAGCACGCATGACAATTCGAGTGCTTGCAAAAAAAATTGCCACTGTTCTGGACTTCCTAAAACAGCTAGGAAAAGCATACAAGCTTAATAAATGGATGACGAACGATCTAACTAAACCGCAATTATTTTTCTACCAATCTAATATCTTTTTCAGACCTATTGAAACGTCTAGTTTTATCTGTTGTTAAATTGAACATTTTATAATTATTTTAAAATATACATACATAATTATGTAAATTTATACCAAGACTAAGCTTAGAAAAAAATTGATATATATATATATATAGAGAGAGAGAGAGAGAGAGAGAGATGAAATAGTGAAATTAAAAATGCCAAAATTTATTATTTATAAAATCTATATATTTAGTCTATTTTTCAAAATTTTTCTTATGAAAATCTTGTTATTTTCAAGTCACACTTGACCAAATATCCTTGTATTAGTTTTTGTAATTATTTTTTTCTTTTATTGTTTTGTTACTAAATCTTATATCTTCTATTTTATTAAACAAATTATTATATATCTTCTTCAGATAAAATACACACTTTAAGTTATTAAAAAAAAATATAAAGTTTAATTAAACATTTTTTATTTAAATTTAAAATTTGTATTCGATTCGTTCTCATTTTCTTTTGTACTTTTTAATCTATTTATATATATATATATATATATATATATATATACACCATAGTATGATTCTTAAATTTGTCGTCTCTACTTCTCATTGTATGTTATAAATATTCAATGAAACTAAAAATTAGTTTTATTAAAAAAAGAATACAATTCTGTCGACGGGCACACACATACAAAAAACTGTTACTGCATCCTGTACAAAACTAGCTGTCTGTAAAAGTTCATCGAAACAAATATTTGTATAAACTTTCATCGATTCTCGATAATTTATCGAGGTTATGTTACTCAAGTACACTGTATGTAATAGATTTTCATAAACTTTCATCAGTATGGCGCTATTAGTCCGTAATATTTTATGCAGTACTCTCATGATGACACGGTTGTACATATTTTTTTTCTTAAAAAAAATCTGTGCCGTAAAAATAACGCATCGAGAAAGTTGTTTATCAAATAATCATTTTTTTTTTAAATCTCTTGACATGAACACCTCTAATCGAATCTAGATATCGAAACATTTCCTTTCTAGATACCATAACTTCATTATTAATATTTATGTAAATATTTGCAAGACTTGTTGATGCATTTAAACGCCATCGACATGTGAGTTTTATTTTAGTTTTTTTCTCAAACAATTTCTCAAATTATTAATTATATATATATATATATATATATATATATATATATATATATATATATATATATGTTTATATGTATATGTGACCTTTATCTGTGAATGATGAAATTTCGACCTTTTAAAAAAACAAGAAGTAATCTACCTACTTTTTAAAATTAGATATATATTCGTGAAGGATTTACAGTACAAGGAAATGAAAATATTGAGTAAATAAAACATATTTTTAATTATAAATGTGTTCTAAAAAGCTGCGATCGAAATATATAGTTATATAAATCTTGCTAAAAATGTGACCAAAATACAGACAGAAAAATTCACTTTAAAATTATATTAACATGAAAACGATGGAACGATATTTTATTGAAAAAAAATAAGGCTGGAATTCAAAAAATAAAAACCGTGATTAGTTTACCTACCAACCTAATATTATACCTGGTATGTGTATAAAAATAATCAATGATGATATTGTTATAATAAATTAATATCTCATGTCGTTATGACATAAATCAATTAGGGAAAGAAATATTTTGTAAGACTGGAGCCTGAAGAAGTCATTCCTGTATACAGAGAAGGAGTGAAATGTTGCATAAACCATTATCCATCCATCAGTCTAGCTACAAATCTGTAAAGTCATACAAATTATAATTAGAGATTATATAAGATAGTGTTTGCTAAAAAATATTATTTTTTTTATAAACATCAACAGGAGTTCAGATCTCGTTGTTCATGTGTGTCTCAACGAACTAATTTAATTGAAGATTTATGTAACCATCATGACAAAGATAGATAAAGAAATGCTATTTTTTCTAAATCTTTAATAAAAATTTCACATAAATTAATTATTTTCAATAGTTGTTGACTTTTAAGTGATTTGATAGATTCGGGCTAACCTTAACGATAAAATTCAAAGTCAAAAAATAGAAAATATGTTTCCAGAGATAATTTCAACTATTTCGGAGATACTTTAAGGTGCACTTTACCTTTTTCTGTCCATTCTATTCACTAACGACCTTCCATATTGAATTAATTCTAAAATTCGTCCTTTTCTAATGACTGCGTCGTTTATAAAAATATGAGATTAAATACCAAACACTTACAAATTGGTGTCAAAAATAGTTTCGATTGAACAGAACGAAATGAAATAAAATGATCCGACAAAAAGTAAGTTAGTAAAATTTATTAATAAGCAAAAATATACTTTTTCGTTCAATTCTTTCTATGGAACTGAAGTAATGTCCAGTGAACTGAACGAATACTTAATCACCATGCAACAGTCTTCTCTATCATGACAGGGCCTTTTTACTAATTTCATTTAAAACTCTTATTTTCTTCGTTTTTTATTCCAAACTGTTTACATTTCCGGTCATATTAATTAATTTTTTAATAACTGTGACCATTTTTTAATTAATTTATAAGAATTATTTATATTTTTTTAATTAATTTAATTATAATTAATTCTTATTTAAATTATATTTCAATTTTATTCCACTTATTTTTCTTTCTGTTATTTCTAACATATCGTTATCATATTCTATTTTATCTGAAATCAGTTAATTTTTCTTCCATTAAATGTTATACCTCACTCTAATAAGAACAGATAAATTATTGATCATTGATTGATTGTTTTTTCTTACTTTAAAGCTTCAATTTCAATTGACATATTGAGGCATTTTATTATAATAAATTTATATCTATCTTCATTTTTCATAGTAACTTTCTCAACGGATAGTCCATCTTTGTTATGTATACATATATATATATATATATATATATATATATATATATATATATATATATATATTAAGGTGTGGGTGAAGATGATCTAATTTTAATTTTATAAATCAGGATATGCATTGACTAGTCAAAGTCAGACTGTCTACAACATATATATATATATATATATATATATATATATATATATATATATATATATATATATATAAACACTTATTGTTAGTGAACAGTACAAGAGAATTCTGATCTTGTAAATATTATAATTACCAAGAGGAAGAACTGAATAATTAACGAAAAGAATAGATGGAGGTCAGTGGAGAAGACCTATATTCAGCAATGAATTTAAATTGCTACACGTGAATATATATATATATATATATATATATATATATATATATATATATATTCGGATATTAATATATCTCAATCAATTGTGTCACGTCTCCCATTTCATTAATGAATCCAATCACCAATAATAAACAATAAACATTCAAAACACATAGCAACCAATACTTATCACAAATTAAAATTCAATTAATGTTGTATTTTTTTTTTTTGTTTCGATACACTCATTTTCGACATATCAATTCTATTTTACACGTTTTGACACACGACAATCGATTCTTTCAAAACTCATTATTATACATTTCACACAGAGCGTTCGTCGAACAATTAACGCGGATCGAAACAATGAAATCACGTATAAAAATGAAGAAAATATCGAAACAATCAAATAATGAATATATAAAAAAATAATAATACGTACAAACAACAACATAACAACAACAACTCTGCATACACACACACACACACACATACGTTCGAAACAAAAAAATAATGTATAATTGAACAACAATTGAGTATGATAGCCTCGATACCAGACGTTCTTATTATTTATTCATCAATGACAGTTGGAAAACATGATACACGATAGAATGGCGCACGCGCACGCCACACGTAATGTCGGTAGTGCCCTCTGATGAGGAACGTGACGAGGCATACGTGCCTATTTTTATTATCTTGAAATGCCTAGACAGATCTCCACACACACACACATATATATATATATATATATATATATATATATATATATATATATATATTGAACGAATAGAATCCAGTATTTCAAGTCCTGAAATGATTGAATAAGTAGCTTAAATGTCAGTAGAATGATTAATATTTTTATAAAAAATACAAGTATTAAAAATAAAAAGAGATGTTGAATACTATTGCGAAAGCTATCGAAATTGTTTGTTCATTTTACTTGTTATAAAAACGTCAGTATGATATGGATTTTATTAGGTTGGTAGGAAAAAAATTGCGGTTTTTATTTTCTGAATTCTAACCTTAATTTTTTTCAATGAAAGTGTCATTTCATCGTGTTCTTGTTAATATAATTTTAAAGTGTATTTTTCGGCCTATATTTTGGTAACACCGATTTTGGTTTTATTATTAATTTTGCTTTAAATTGGGCTGATAAATTAAATATGGAAGAAAACAAAGAGACATTTTTTATATGAGTTCAAAATGAATGCAGAAACTGCTCGTTAACTAAACGATGCTTTTTGTGTGAGTACTGTTAAGGAACGTACGGTACAATGGTGGTTCCAGACTGCTGAGGAGTAGCTGCCCAGAGATTTATTTTAGATGGAAATAAAAAATATATTCGATCTGTTTTAATTATTTTTACCGTTTATATAAACAGTTTATCATTGCGGATATATTTTATTTAATAAATGAATTTCTATTCTAAACACCAGTCATTGTCATATCTAAAACCTCAAAAATTGATTATTTTCTCCAAACACCCTCAATTTTCCTGTATACAAGTATTCTGAAGATGACGGAATCACAATCGAATTACCCAAAAGCAGAAATCGAAAATAATTAATGATCAATTATTGAAAAATCTTGTTAAGAAAAATCATTTTGTGGTTTGTACAATGAATGTAAAATATATTTATGAAAATATTAGCCAGTGCCAGAACTCAATTTCAACTTTTTATTTAATAAAAATTATGGGAAATGTCTTAAACGATATATACACATAAATTCTATCACAAATATATTAATATCTAAGAAGATTAAATGCATGATTCCTTTATTTAACAATTATCCAATAGAAAAAATATAAAAATGTATTCGTGAAAATCAGAGATTGTTAAATTCCATCAGAGATCTTTTCAATTTTTGTTCCATTCAAATTTATATTTGTAAATATGTGTTTTTATACCTGTGATCCTGTTGATACATTCTGGCAGTATTTTGGATCAGCTAAGAGTCTGTTCTCCATTACTAGTACCATTCTCAGATAGAAGTTGAAAAGTTCTCTGCATTTATCTAAGAATGACACTCTATTCTCAACTACTAGTGGAAAACAGACATTTTGTTGATTCAAAAGGACAAAAATAAACAAGACATGCTATTTACAACATCCGTTTAAAAGTGATTTGTGTATAAAACATAATTAAAATTTTCGAACATTTCAAATTAAACACACATTGACTTCTGAACTGAAAATCGAAATAAAAACTAAGTACCGAGGTCTTGACTCTAATTGTTCGAACAAATTCAATAAATCTTACTCTGACATTCGATCACCAGTCAATTTAATTAATGTAACTTTTTGACTGTTCCATTAATATAATAAGCGAGAGATTATAGAAATTCCAATAAAAATACTTGATTCAATTAATTTTTTCTAGCATTACGCCATTCTTCAAACCACTCGTTCGATTCAAGTACGTTGGGATTTTTATAGTTACTTTGTAACTATGAAAAGAACTAATTGATGGTATTTTTTATATAAATTTATATATATATATATATATTTAGTTGTGTGTGTACGTAGAGAGACATGTAGAGAACAAATCATTTCTGGTCGATATCATAGAACGTTTATAAAAACTCCGCTGCGTCCGCGCCGCTTGCATATTGCACAAAGTCGATTAAGAAGAGAGTATCGTTTCGATTCCGTATAAAAGAAGTAGTAAGTGAGTAATTAATGCGATTTGAATATCAAACAATAGACGGCGGATGAACGGGGAGGTACGCAGGACGTGACATTAGATCGAGAGAGCTCTTTGTAATTCGGTGTTTTTCATCGAACGTACATTTACGGAATTTTAAACACCTGCGTAATAGAAGTGACAGGCCGGGCCACTTTAACATGCTAATTCTATTATCCGAGCCATGTTTAAGAACAATTACTTCTATTTAAGTAAGAATGCGTGAACGGAAAGACAATGTTGTGAAACGAAACGTAGATAAGATAATCGGACGAGGCGAAAAAAACGAATATAATATAATTCAGATCGAACGGACGGCTCGCCGCAAATAGACACGACGGTGAAACGGGCTCGATGCGGTTCTCTATCGGTACATTGTGTTCGTGTGTTTGTTTTTGAGGAAGTGTTTTTATGCAAGAATGAGAATTCGGTTTGAAATGTGAATGAATTTTTAATGATTTTTAGTATGGAAATCTAACACAAATACAAACGCACTCACGTATATATATATATATAGAGAGAGAGAGAGAGAGAGAGAACACCATTGTCATCATTTTCAGAACTTTTGATCTTACACTATTGGGTAAACGTCTTTTCTAAATTTGTTCGGTCAGATCTCGTGCGTCTCTTTTCTATATATTTCATATTTGAAAGACGGATGTTTACATATAAAATTTAGGCGCTAATGACCTTAGCTGTCGACGCGCTCGTAAGCCCCAAATATCCCCATCTACGTATAAAACTCAAACATCCAATTGAATATTTTCTTGAATCAATTGTTAAAAACTGAAAGACTGATTCACAATCTTCATTATTGAGCTTTGTGTACGCTTTTATTTAATTATATGGCAAAGGATAGAAACGTATTTTAAACACTTTTAATAAATTTTTTTATAATTTTTTTATATATATATATATATATATATATATATATATATTATTTTTTTAATAAACTAGTAAAGCATATTTATAACGGATTAACAAAGAGTTGCATTTATTCAATTCTTCTAATTAATATATCTTCACTGATGCATTCTTCATTCATTCCACAAACAACATTTTTTCTGATTAAAATTGTTCACTAATCGATTAGTGTATATAAATGAAGATGCCATCATTGTCAGAATTGTATATAATTTTTTTAATACCTTAGGACCCTAAGAGTGATGTCATCTCCATTGAAACACATATAAGAAATAAAATTAAATATGATCAATAATCAATTATTGACTACTTCAATGATGTAGTTGATTTTATTAGAAATCTAGTGCTATTAGTTGTAAAAAAAAGGGTGAGAGTTATAAGCAAAGAGGAATCTATAAATTTGACTGATAAAAGTAAATGTCTGTTATAATTGTTATTAACTGCAATAATGTTCTTAACATAGATTGAATGTATTTGATACAATCATTAAATTGTTAAGTAAATCTGTATCCTTTTTGATAAATAAATTCAATCCAATTATATTACTATTCCACTTTAACTTTCGAACTTATAATTTCAATTCAAAACACTCCAAGTTTCACAAACATTAAATAAGCTCTCCTCGCCCCCATGAAACACACATTTTTTCCTAGCCGAAAATGTTCCAATGAATTATTTTTTTTTTAATGGATTTCGATCGTGATACTGTCAATCTCTGAACGGCTAGAAACCAAATATTTTGTGTGGTTTTTATAATAAGAAAAATTTGTGATAGAGAGTTTAGTCACAGTGCCAGAACTGTATTGTCAAATAAACTCTTGTTTCATATCGTATCACTTATAGTTTTCAAATTATAAAAATCAAAATATTATAAGATTTATTGACAATTCCAGATAAGAAAGAGATGAAATTAATAACACGATTCCTTATATCTTCTATAATTTTGTATCTCTGCTCGTTCTGACTTAAGAAAGATTGATCAACGAGAATCGATAAAATCCACTCTATCTAGCATACTCATTAAATGATGAATTGACAGAATACTAGTATAAAAAATGACCTCCTTAAACAATTTCCTGATGAAATATTCAAATTTATATTTTTATAAAACCGTATATACAACGTTTGTTTTAAAGAATACAACAGATTCATTCCGAGAAACCATTTACTTAAGTAAATTCGGCAAATGTTATAAAAAGGTAAAATCTGTAATTCGGTTAAACATCAATTATTTATACACAGAAAGACATTTTCGATGTTTGAAAAAAGGAAAAAGTACGTGAATGTTTTCAATAAAAATGATTGAATATCGGACATACTGAATACTTAAAGTGTTCGTTTCTCTAATAAAAACTAACTTGTGTGTATGTGAATTAAAAATACATCAAATCAAATATTTTTATTAAATATTACGGAATTTTTACCACGTTTATATATATATATATATATATAATGTATATATGTGAAATGATTCGAGCAAAAGCTAATATTTAAACGTTTCACTTAAAATAATATATGTAAAAATCGGTAAATCGTTTAAATATCTAATTACTAATAACTGACGTTAAAAAAAAACGAAGATTCTCGTTAATACTTCAGCGGTGAAGTTGTTTTTTTTCTCATAAAAGAAGAAACGTGGAAAAAATCGAATGCCTATTATGGACAGCCACATCGTCGGTTCGTTCGCTCGTCCGTGTGTGCGCTAGAACATCCGTTTCGAAAAACCGCCATTTGTCCATCGACCACTAAAAAAGATTGCCGTGTTTGGCCATAAGCGCGCTTAGGGCCCTCGACGATTGTCCAAACATCGCGGCACCGTTTGTACTTTTCAATTTTCAAGAGAGGCGGCATCGTTTGACTTCGCGCCGCTGTGCCAATGCGTGCGTGTGTGTGTGTGTCGAACGTTAAAGAGTACACATATGGATGGATGTATATTAGGTAGGACGGATAGATGGACGAATAGACGCGATCGATCGATGGATGGACACGATGGATCGATGGGTACGTGTTCGTTTGTATTCAGGGGTATGTGCGAGCGCTGATAGGTGAGTCTGTTCTAGTGACATGACCGTGTATTGATGATGATAGGTAAATACATGCGCGGCCTTTCACGGTTCGAATATTTAATTAGTTTTCGAGTGTGTTTAGGTACCTGATTTCAGTGGCGTACGGCACATTCAGACGATGTTCGCGTACAAAAAAGTCATATCGCTCTGAATAAATAGATTTGTTCACAGTGTTCAGGGACGAAAATTATATTTTTTCAAACTTCAAATCTCAGGATGATTCCAGTTTCAAAATTATGCCATTCAGACGTACCGAAAAGCCTTGCCTCTTTTCATTAGGCCAGACCATTAAGTTATATGTATTTATTGTATTGCAAACTAATGGCCTGAACAGTTAGCATTCATTTATATTAATATTAAAGTATATATATGGAATACCGCCCGAAATCAATATAAACCGGCCACGTTAGGCGATAAAAATAAGTCATGAAGTAAGACTTGAAGTAATATGTCATGAATTAAGTCGTCAAGTGATAATTCAAGTAAGTCATGAAGTAAGACTTGAAGTAACAAGTCACGAAGTAAATCTTGAAGTCAGAAGCCATGAAGACATAATCGTTAAGTCTGAAGCTGAGCAAGTCAGTATACCGAACACTAAATTAGTTTTTTTTTTAATTCTTATATCTTGTATTCACTATTTTTTCATTAAATTAAAAAGGAGTCGAGTTCTCACCCGTTAGCGCCACACTAAGTCGATAGTGCTACTCCTACACGCAACACAGTTTTATGCATGGGTTCTCTACAGCTATTCTCTTTTCACTCACACCACCTTTTCTAATCAAAAATTTCTAGAATTGATTATCGATCATTTCAATCCTTGCTTATGTGCATTTTGATGTAAATGCAAATCATCCTCAAAGAGAAAACATATATCAGATTTTTCTATATTCTCAGCAAATTCGGCTGACCGCCTATTTTATTTCAAATATCCTTCTGCAAAATCACTTAAACAACAAGCACACAAATACTTTTGTGTGCTTGTTAAGAGTATTAAATGCAAGATCTATTTTTTAATAATTATCGAATATACAATGACTATCGTCATCTTCAATGTACCTTCAATATACATTGAAGAAACGAATCAATAAAAAATAAAATAATTCTTGTTACTGAATTATTTGTTAAACAGATGTATTCGCGATTATTATTATTCATAAAACATTAACACAGTGGCGACTTGGAACGAGAATTCTCGTTTTAGATGATGTGCATGATTTCTTGTTTGTTTCCCAGATAACGGTATTTTTTTTTTTGCTTTCGAACATTAGCAATCCTGTTACTGGGGATATTTTCAGTTCGGTTTTTGACTTCGGAGGGACCGATAAATACATAAAAGTGTTGAAATAATTATAGTAAAAATTAATTCTGTTTTAAAATCTCATACCTTCATAATAGAGAAGGAAGACATTTTTGCAGAGGAATTTTGTGAATATATTTCATGTGTGCCGAGTAGTAGTAAAATTATCACAGTTTTATTACACAACTTCCAAAATAATTGTATATGTCCAAAATCGCCGGTCCTATAGAAAATTTCAACAAAACATTAGCGGTCGACAATGTGTTAATACAAATTACTTAGTACAAATTTTATATCAAATATGAAATGTTTAATTTGCATCTTGAAATCTTATAAAATCTAATCGTATTTTAAAAAGATTTTTTCTTATTCTCTCTCTCTCTCTCTCTCTCTCTATATATATATATATATATATAGTTTCCCAACGGTTAATCATCTTGTATAAATGAATGAACGAATATCTGGTATTTTAGGACATATCGATAACAATTATCATTAGTGACCAAACACAGATAATAATTGTACCATTCTCAATTGTACACACTCGTTCAAATTACTCCTTATTTAAATATTGATTAATAATATATTCAACTTCTTAAAAAATAATTAAATAAACACAATAGTAATCGAACTGTCAAAATTAGTGGACCTCCATCTAAGAACACAAGTAAATAGTGAATTAATTGAACATCTTACATGAAGCCAAAGTAGAATTTAGTCTTTGTAACCCAACGGTGGATACTCAAACAGAACAATATTATTTCTCCTCAAGGAATTGATTTTTTTATATATAAAAAGATAAAAAACGACACGAGTTTCGTTATTGGAAGTATTATAAATCAGATTAAAAAAATATGAACTGATTTAATAAACGACGCTACTGTTCCAATAGACCCGTCATTCCCATTTCACTTAACGTATCATTAACAGCGCGTGCTCGAAATATCATTATCAGTGTCACTGATAACCAGATGTGGTTAATCTGTTTGCGATTTCTAATGAAAATTTGATTCTACACACACACACATATTAATACATACATATATATATATATATATATATATATATATACAATTTTTTTATACATACACCGTGCATGTCCGAGCTAATTATCTCGATTGTTTTTCTAGATAATAATAGAGATATCAGAATGTCACTGTTTAATTAGCCATGATGAATTGGTCTCTATGGAGTGGCAAATTGTGACGACTTAATTATTTATTATAAAACGAATTTCATTATAATAGCTATTAAATATCGTAAAAATATTCCGTTACGAGTGGATATAAATAGATAATGTGAATGTATTTATTTTATTTTTTTTTTATTATTATACGTGCATGAAAAAAAAGGGCGAACACTCGAAACGATACGATTAGATGTATTGTTATACGGTCGACACGCTTGAATAGACCGTGTTCGAGCTTGATGGAAAAAATATACTAGATAACTTTATAATGATGTTGATATTAATTTAAAAAAAATACACCCATAAGTTTGTACATTTATATATATATATATATATATATATACAAAGTGGTGGAAGAGAGACTGCTTTCAAATATATTGAATGAAATCATACAAAAATGTTATTTTAAAATTCAAAATGAAATTTTCCTGTAAATTAATTAAAGTGACAATGAACTGTCTTTTTAAAATAATCCAATTTTTAGTCTGGTTCGATGATTTTTTATAACAATATTCGTCTCGAAAAGTCGATTGATGAATCGTTTCAAGGAAAATAAAATCCGTATGCACAAAGGACGAAACATTCTGTTGTACCTGGAGATTTCCACTTTTCGTCTTTCGACGACGTTCATAGCAATTGGGCCTCTCACAAACGACCACATAACGTATTCTGTATAAGAATTCATTGCTGAATGCTTATAAAGTTAAATTAACACAAGAATTGAAGCCAGAAGGCCATTCACTGCGTCTAAAATTTGTTAATTGGATACTGGAACGGAAACACGGTTTTTCTGGAAAGTCATTTTTAGAGATGAGGCTCATTTCGAACTCTCTGGCTACGTTAACAAGCAAAACTTCCGAATCTGGGGCGAAGAAAAATCGTGGGTGATCATTGAGAAGCCACTGCATACAGAGATAGTGGTTGTTTGGTGCGCCCTTTGGTCCGGTGGAGTCATTAGTCTTTACTTTTTTGAAAATCAGGCTGGTAAAGCGATTACTGTGAATGGAAAAAGATACTGGAACAATTTTTTTGTAGGCAAAATTGGATGATATTGATCTAGAGGACATGCAGTTCCAGCAGAACGGTACAACAAGCCACACAGCTGGCGAAACAACTGATTTACTGTGGAAGAAATTTCCTGGTTGGACTATTTCCAAAAATGGAGATATTTATTGATCACCTAGATCCTACGATTTATCACCGTTGGATTACTTTCTTTGGGGTCACGTTAAGGGACATGTGTAGGTTAATAATTCTAAAACAATTTTTAACATAAAAGATGAAAAACCGAAGAGTAATTTCTGATATAGAGCTTCAGATGTGTAGCGATGTTATTGAAAATTTTAACAAAAGAATGGTTGTAAGTAAGCACGTGGCAGTCAGTTACATGATATTATTTTCCATTTGTAAATGGCATATCCCAAACTATTATTTACAGTAAAGAAACCTGAAATTTCAGTACAAACTCAGTGTTTTATTTCAAATTAAAATATTGTGTCCTTATTGGGAAACCTTGTATATATATATATATATATATATATATATATATATAAACTTTCTTGAAAAAAAATCAAAAATGTTTTAATCTTGAAACCAGTTTTCTATTCCCCTTAACCGCATTGATTCCAGCAACAATAAACGTTTATTCCCATTTTTACTCTCAACAAGCTCTATCCACTGTTTGAGGGATGTATCCTCCAGAGAGAAAAAATGGGAATTATTTAAAATGAATCAATTTAAAACATATTTCATAAAATATATAATACTTAAAATTGATCTATTTCTTAATCATTGAAAAAAGAAAACAGTCTAATTGTAGTAACGAATCTATTAGATCTGTTCGACATGTACTCTGAATTTACTAGGAGTAAGAAATTTTACTCTTTTATGTTCGATATGTACTCTGCACTTATTCAGGACTTTCTTCGAACAGTTTAGAGTAAGTCCGGAATAGGAAATTTTTTACTTTCAACTTACTTCTACTTTTTGTTAAAGTTTTAAACAACGTTTTAACTGAAACATTTTAGAAATAACCTCAAATTTGAGTACGATTTACTGTGTGATAAAAATTGTACGAACTTGAATTTATTGATATTTCTCCAACATTAACTGACGAATCTGTTCAAATTTATCATGTTGAACATAAGTATACAAATAAAGTATTGACAATAATCATATGATTCACTCTAAACTTACTCAAAGCTGTTCGATGAAAACAAGTACAGAGTAAAGTAATAAAACCCCAATTAAATTCAGTATAGAATAATCAATAGGTCTGTTCGATAGAGTACAGACTTATTCAGACTAAATTATTAAATATTTATGTTCATCTCATTCTCAGTATATAAATAATAAAGATATCTAAAATGTGATCAAATAAAATCTAAATAAACATATAGAATACGAAACATGTCTACAAAAGCAAGTATAAAATTAAATTCATACCTTATTGACTTCCGGACTTTTCTTCCCACGTTAAGAAGTCATTTCAACCTATAAAAAAAATCCCAAATAAATTACAATGAACTTACACATGTTTATGTGAAATTTGATAATCGAATACATTAACGCCGGAATCGGGAATCGTCAGAATCCCCTCAAACATTTCATTTCAAAACAGTAAATAAATTAAATTCAAAGTATCCACTTATACGAAATTACAAAGAAAATCTATAGGTGGTCCAATACATACTAAACACAATACACACTTCTGTAAAATACGTTACGCACATTTTAAACACTTCCCCTATCCGTTTCCCGCATCAATATCGTTTATATAAATATTATTTAAAACACGTGCGTCGGTCTTAAAACTTTGTCTTCGTGTTTGACAATAAAATACATCGACCGAAAAACACTTGTTCCACCGGCTCTGTGAACGCGACGAAGTCTATTTACACATTCAAATTCTATTTCCAATTGTCTGTGGAAAAATTATTTCTTGAATAATAATTTACGGACACCTGGTACGATGCGAAGATGAGGGTTAGGAACGACTCGAGATTATTATACATTTTTTTTTCTGTGCGTGCGTGAGTGTGTGTGTGTGTACTAATATCTACCGTCTACGCTGCAATTAAATTTCGAGTCAATGTATGTTAATTAAAACATTCATTAGTAGATTAAATAAATTTAATTGAAGTCTTTAAATGATGTTTTTTTATTGTGATAATGAACTTCATTTCAATGCTAATTTATATATATATATATGTATATATATATATATATATATATATATATATATATATGTATGTATGTATGTATATATATATATATATATATATATATATATATATATATATATATATATATATATATATATATATATATATATATATAAGTAAAATCAAAGCAAACTGACTGAATAAAAGTGCAGAAAAAATCGTTTTATACTTAATGCAATCGCATATTAATACCTTGAACAAGTTTTTGTAAGATTGTGTATTTTTGTTTGAAAAATATGGAAGATTGACCGTGAATACATCCGTCATTTAATTAATTCGCTTCAGCAAAGTAGTTTTGTTTTCTTTTAATAATTATAGAAATATCGTTTCGAAATAACAAATCTTGTAGATGAAGATCTTAACATATGAGGGAAAAAATGTAGAAAAATTAAATTGTTGTATAAAGTTGTTCAAGTAATTCGTTTGTTTTTCAAATATCATTCTTGTTTGTTCGCTTTTATAAATGAGTTCTCTTCTCATTCTACAAACTACAGATAATGTTTCTGACGAGGTGATGTTTAATAAATGATTTGATACTCTTTGATTGTTGCCTACATATACTTAATGGCGATGCCAATGTCATGAGAGAGGGCCAAAGTATAGAAAAATCTCTATGTTCGTTTCTATAAAAATGCTCGGTTGAAATTTAATTGCATTTCTGGACACTGCGGCTAAGTTAATTTTCATAAATGAATTTTCGCTCTTTATAAATCGCACAAGAACTTTTCTTTTTCTAATAATAGTTTCTTACTTGATTTGTTTGACTGATAAGGTATGTTCTTTTCTTTCTTTTTTGTTATATGTACGAGGGTCTTTTGATAAGTTTGGTATATTTCTGTGATGTGGCGCCACCATCCATTTGGTAACGTCACGGCTATCACTAGTGTCACTGTTCAAACTGGCGTAGACGAAATTTCAGTCAGAAACGATGCGTTGTTCACGTTCTACAGATGTTTGAATCACGCAATGTAGCTGTTGTTGCAACGATGAGAAAAAAACGAGCAAGAGCTTTTGCGTCGATTCGTCACCGTGGATGGAACATGGATCCACCACTACACACCTGAGTTGAAGCAGCAGTCAAAGCAGTAGACAACGACTGGTGAAAGTGCGCCGAAGAAGGCGAAGACCGTTTTGTCGACTGGGTGATGGAGGTGATGGATACTGTTTTTTTGAGATTTCCAAGAAATCATCCTGATCGACTATTTCACGAAAGGAAAAAGGATAACAGGAGCCTATTATGCAACATTATTGGACCGTTTGAAAGAAGAGCTGAAACAAAAACGGCCAAGATTGGAACACAAAAAAGGGCTCTTTCACAAGGATAACGCGCCGTCCCACAAATCGACCGTGACAATGGCAAAATTCCACGAATTAGACTTCGAATCGATTCTTCATCCACCCTGTTCTCCGGACTTGACCCCGTACGACTTCTTCCTCTTCCTAAACTTGAAAATTTGGCACGGTGGGTAGAAATTCTCGTCGAATGAGGATGTCATCACCGCCGTCAATGCGTATTTTGCAGACTCACTGAACCAAGTGTATAGCCTTGAAGAAATAAAATCAATTTTTTTCCAAAAACCGTTTTTAACTTGCTCTTTTATCGTATTTATCAAAAGACCCACGTATTTTTATTTTGATGAATACTTGTAAAACGGAAGAAAGTGTTTATTTTTTATTAATTCTCTTTTTCAATACCTTTTTGAAGTCTTTCACTGATAAAGATAGTGAATTTAATATAACAACCTATGTACAAAAAAACATCTAGGAAACACTGAACGTTCATCCACCATTTTTACAAATGAATTATTTTTTCATCCCCAAACCACACGAAATTTCGATAACTTAGCGCTCTGAAGATGATTATGTTGCCATCGAAATACGAATAAACGACAATTGAAAATAATTAATAATAATTTAAGTAAATAAGCAAAGTACAGTATTTCGAATAAAATGTTCATTACAAGAGGTTGATACTTATACAAAGCATGATCTTGATAGTCTGATTCAATTTAGGCTTCTACATGAAAGTATAAAAAAATCATGTTACTTTTTATTTAGTACAATTGTATTTAAGCATTGCATTGAACTAAAATACTAAATAAAAAAAACATAATTTTTTTAATTTTTGTGATTGTTTTAATACTTTCATTTAGAAGCCTAAATTTAATCACCTATATATATATATATATATATATATATATATATATATACTGATACAAATAGATTTAATATATAAATACTGCTTATCTTATGTCAAATTCTTTTATGTAAATACTTACATAATTGTCAGATAAACTAAATAATTATTTAATTGCCGACTATTTTATTTAATAATATATTTTAAATACTGACACATTCATTACAATACACAATATATCTTTTTCGAGTAATCAGACTTTTTAATTAGCTAGCTAGTAAATAATAACAGGAGAGATATGACAAGAGAAATCCGAATAAGTAGAATAAAATGTTATTCATTTATATTTTTACGTCTAGTTTTCAACAGTGAAATGATAAAATAGTAGATATCATTAATTTGCTATTTAAACATACTAGAAATGATGTACGTATGGAAATCGTTGCTGTTGCATTTTTCATCCACGTATTTTAAAATTAACTCAGTTCGAAAGGATTTATATAAGGGACAGACAAGTATTGCATGATGAAAATCTTCTGCTTATCCTGAGTTGCAGTTTATGTATATATTGGAGTAGATCCAATGCCTCTTTTTTACTATTTTAAAATGTTTAGTGTTTGCCCATAACTCTTAATCGAATGAATACTTTGATTTTATCAAACTGAACTCTTAAGTTTAAATGTGTCTATTAAATATCGATTCTATTAAATATTGAATTAAATATCTATAATATTAATATATATATATATATATATATATATATATATATATATATATAATATCTATAATATTATTATATCTCTATAATTATTAATATTTTATGGCTTGGTATCTAGGGTTATATTTCGATGCTAACATATGTCCTTCATCCAAGTCATTTATGTTCTTTTTCGTATTTCTTTATAATACTTTTTTATTTCCTTTTCAACAATTGTAATCAATAATAATTTATTGAATACTTTTGATCGAAGAAATGTTTACGGTTTGTGGAGTGAAAAAAGAAATTATTTATGAAAGTGAATTTAGCCATTCTATCCAGGTCCATCCAATAGTTTATCAATAAAAGATTATTCCTCTAGCTTGTTCAAACACACTATCTAAGATAATTATTTTGGTTTTGATGAATCGTTTGATTACTTATCTTCCACAGCTATTTTAACATTTTGAGCCATTCTTAGAAATTTTGTTGACACACTTAAAATATCTTAGGATGATTCTAAGACCAGTGAAGAGTACTAGGATAGTACAATCATAGAATAATAAATATAAACAATAGACAAGAATAATATTTGAAAATTGTAACTTTGAGAATTTATCAATTTTCACAAATCAATTATTTTTTCGTCTCATAACATATAAAAAAATCTTATAAAAAATGTTGAATAAATTTTTGATTTTTGCTTAAGCTCATTTAAATGGCAATGTTATCATATTCACAGTATATGAAGATCTAATTTTTGAACAGAAAACATAATTGTGTCTCGTAGAATGAAAAAATAATCCATTTGTGAATCTGAATTTCAGTGTCTGAACTCTATTGTAATTTTAAATTGTTTTTAAAAAAACTGTTTGTTTCCATAAATGATATTTTTATTTATACTAATCGACGAATTATCAGTTAAATTAATAAACAGTGCTCGATCATCGAATCTGTGAATATGAACATTACATTCAAGCGGTTTCTGGTAATCAATTCAAGATAATATTTGTCTAGTATTAAACGGAACGAGAGGACAAATGTTTCTAAACAAAATATGTTCGTACGTTGTTAAACAAATATGTTTTTCCTTGCAGAAATGTTAAACTCTTGTTTTTCAGTTTACAGTCTAGACACACTTTTTACACAACTGAATAAACTTCTTCGACAAAAGTTATAATTCACACATATTAACGCACGACAAGATTTTTTCTCGACTGTTAAAGTTTTCTATGTCAAGTATAAAAACATGTATTCATACATTTTAAAGTTTGTTTATGAATCATCGTTATGTAACGGAAAAAAATGTAATTTCTGTTAAGCAATACATATATATATATATATATATATATATATATATATATATATATATTTGTTTTAACTTATCTGTATACATATTTTATGCGGCACACAACGAGCTGTCACATGCAACAAACCCATATTTGCTGAAACGCAACCTACGTACACGTTAGTAATATATCAGTCAATACATTTGCGCGTTTAAATTTCAGAAATGAAATTCTGAAAAATGATGACGTTGTCAAAACTGACCCTTTTTAAGAAAATTTATTAACATGCGTCGCTGTTTATAAAAAATACACGAATAAATTTTTATTGTACACTCGACTTGTGTTGTTTTGTATTGTTGAGTTGCTTGTACAACGATTTATTATAATTTCTGTGCGATTCGAAACGATCAGACGTGTAAATATTGAAAAAAAAAACACCCGGACGAATTATGTTTTTGTTTTGAGAAAATGTCATATTTTTTGTCTGATTAATAACGTTGTCTCCACTGTGCAGACTGTCTTGTAATAAATTTATAAATGAAATTGTAAAAAAGTAGATTTTTCTGTGTCTTGGGGCTGTGAAGATGATGGAATTGCCATTAAAATGCGTGTAAGCAAGAATTAAAAATGATCAATAATGATTCACTGGACATTTTTGAGCAGAACATTTTTCTTATGGAATGAAGAAAGGCTTTTTGTGTGAAAGTGAATTTAGTCAGTTTCAGAACTGTATTGCAATCGTGTTATTTTCTAAAGTCTTTTTGAAAATTTACATATTTTTTCATATATAAAATGATAATTAATAAATATAAATATTAATTTTTATAAATAGATCTCTCACTCATGCCACAAAGTATAAAAAATTCTGATCTGGTCAATAAATGTTTGATTATATAAATTTTAAATGCGATACCATCATTCTTAAAGAATCAAAGAAACAGAAAAAACCTCAGAGTGTCAACGTATAGATTTTTCTATACGTTAACACTGTCAGAATGTATTGTGTTGATAAATCTTGAAATATTTTCATTATTAAGTCTCATACTAATAATTCAATCTATTCACTGAATACCGTTTTAATAACGTGTTTGTATAATAAAGAGTGAGTGAGCTTTAGTGATTGTTTAGTTATTTTTTACAGATAGTTTTTTCACTCGTTTCACAAACTATAAAAAATTCAAATCAAAAAACAGCTTTTCCAATCATTCATTAACACTATTTTTACCAAAGGTGTCAAAAGACACCTTTCAAAATTTTAACTTAAAATTGTTTGCTAAGTTTAATCATTTTTCCATAATTAATTTTTTGACTTTTCATAAAATAATTGTTAAATTAATTCAGCGGTATCATTTTCCTCCAGCTCCTCCTGGATCTAAAAAAACGTACATGGTATACCTATTTCTACTATGAGGTGTCTTTTGATACCTTAAAGATTTTATAACATTGTCTGGTCTTAAATAATTTTACACATGAATATCAAGACCATTTGGCAGCACCATTTCAATTCTAATTAAATTAGGGAATCACTATTTCAGTTGTAACAGAAAATAGGGGAATTCTCAGTATAACTTTTATATTCGGTTGTTGTTTGCAATGGTGCATTTTATTGTAGATCATTGCAGTGATTAGTTCTAAAAATAATTTTATAACGCAAGTTTTCGAGTTCTTGTATTTATTTCATAGTGACTTCAATTCAAATATACAGTCGTGAAAAATTTGAAAAACAAATTGTTGAAATTGCCATTGCAGATATATAAGTAGTAAAAGTGTTTTAATACTGGTAATTATTTTTATTTTTTAGTTTATTTATTCTAATTTATTTCAAATTCTAAGGATGTCCAGAATTTCTAGAATCAAGGAGGTATTGCAAAAAATAAATAATATAAATGAAGAATGCTCTGAGATTTATAAAGGCTCACAATCTGAAAGTGATGATGAGTCGGATGAATTTTTAGAAAGTGGTCACGAAATCGATAGCGGTTATGAAAATCACTCGTCAAGCACTGTAGATGAAGAGGAAAAGATGTAGAGGAAGATATTTTCAATGCAAGTAGAAAACGAAAGAGAATGAGGTTGCTGACAGATTCTGAAGACGATAGTGATGAAACCAATGAACGGCAAAATATTGAAATTGCTATTGATGGAACAGTTTAGAAAAAATCGAAATAAGTTCCTCTCCTGGGAGACCACCTCTTCATACTATTTTCAAAGATGTATCTGGTCCAACTAGACATGCCAAACGATACAAAAGGACAAAATAGAACGCTTTTCAATGCAATTCTACACATCAAATAGCTCTACTTTAACAATTTATAAAAGTAAATCGAACAAAAAGTACTTCTACTAAGTTCGATGCATTAAACCATAGCATTGGAAAAAAGAAAAAAACGTCTTCCTGAAATCATTAAATTTTACAACAGCACAAAATGTGGGGTCAATATGACTGACCAAATGGCAAGCAAATATAGTGTGAAATGTAAGTGCCTTAGATGGCCTATGTATGTATTTTACAATATCCGCGATTTAGTCGGAATAAATGCATGGGTTCTGTATAAAGAAACGACAGGTGAAAATATTTCATGTAAAGATTTTTTATTCCAATTAAGAGAAGAACTTGCAGAGGAATATAAAGAACAACTAATACGGCGACATCTTCAGCAGCTTCAAGTAAAATCACATCCTTTCCAAAAGGACAAAAAAAGTGCCAAATAAAGTATTGCTTAGGTAATAGATCAACTAGAATCAATTTCCAGTGTAAAAAATATACATGCGGAAAGTGCTCAGTAGAGCAGCCATTCATCTGTAAAAACTATTGTATTGAATGAGGGGAAATATAATTTTATCACAACGCTATTTTTATGATTACTATTTTTTATTATGAAGATTGAATTTTTATATATGAAGACTGAAAGTTTGTTAAATTAATAATATTACAACGTTTAATTATTTTTCTGATAAAAATAAAAAAAAAATAAAAAGAGAATATTTTTTAATAATTATTTCCACAGTTATTTACATTCAAACGTAAAGGTGTCAAAAGACACATTTTCGTCGAAATAGGTACACACAAAATCGTGGTAGAAATAGTGTTAAAACTACAAACAATACACATAGTTAGCAAAATAGTTATAAATGTATTTTTAAAACATATAATATGTTTTAAATTCGTGTGAAAGTAGCGATCCTCTTTAGTTTTACCAGCGAGTGAAAATTTCAATTCATCTATGTAGATTTTCCATGACTGAACAGAGTGTGTTTTTTTATTCATCGAAAATCTGCGGTTTTTAATGTAAAACTAAATCATGTAAAATGTAGGTCTCTATACGCATTAAATAGGGTCGATGACACAGGGAATTTATTGCCAATCAGTGAACGTAGAGTTGGTTTATACACCCTAACAAGATGGGTAAAAATTACCGCCAAATGATGTAAATGTGTTTTTTTCGTAACTTTCAAAAAAGTGGTGTTAATGAGCGATGTAGTTGATAGTTAGTCGAATGATGTGTTGTATAAACAAACACTGGGCTTTAAAAATTAAATTAAAGTATTTATAGCGAAATAAAAACATATTTATGTGTGATTTCATAAATCAGTTCTTTTTTCAATCCACCAATCACGAAGAATTTTTCTCATTAAATGATTATTGATCATTTTTGATTACTGCTTATGCGTACTTCGACAGAGATGTAATTATCTTCAGAGCACTAGTGTGCAAAAAGTCTGTTTATGGAATGAAAAAAGATTTTATTTGTGAAATAGAATTTAACCAGTGTCAGAACTGTGTCTTAGTTCTATTCAATTGTAACAGAACACATATAATTAATTTTATAAACTGGATTTTATAAGTTCTGTAATAAAATGTTCAAGTGTTTTAATTAAGGAATACTTCGAACTTTTCACTGAAGTCTATTATTAATAATGTGTTTCTTTACTTTACAAATTAATTTTTCATTCAACATACAGACAACAAACATGTTTGTAATATAAAATATTTAGGAATTGATTATTGATTCATTTTATTGTTTTTTTTTTCTCATTTTGATGACATTATCTTCAAATCAGATTTAATCTTTAAATCAGATTTCATAAATTAAACCATCTTACAGTCTTTAAATCTGCTAATAATCATTAACTATTAATTAATTAATTATATCTGTTTGTGTGGTGAAAAATAAATCATTTTTGAAAGTGTACTAAGTTAGTGTTAGACTGGATTGTGGTATTTTTGTTTGATTTAATAGAAAAAAAATAGTTCTGACACTATTTAAGCTCGCTTTCACAAATGAATTCAATTTTAATCCCACAAACCATACCATTTTTTTTATGGATTCAGATTTTTCTGTACCTTAGTGATCTGAAGGTGATAAGGTTGCAAATTATACATAAGCGACAATCAAAAATAATCAATAATAATTTATTGAATATCACTAATTACATCAGTTACCGACGCGTCTTTAACCCCCTTATTGAATATTTTAACAGAAAATTACTTTGAACGATTTGTGGGAAAAAAATAATTCATTGGTGAAAAAAATACAATAAAACACACATATTTATTTGTAAAATTCAAGAATTGGTTATCAAATGTTTGAGTATTTTAATAAAGGAACATTTTTTATTTCCCGGATTTTTCATTGAAGACTATTCTTAATATTAGGTGTAAAAATTAATTGTGTGCCTTCAAATTTAATCAATCACAACTCTGTTTTAAATTGAAATATTTTTCAGTCGTTTTAAAATTTTGAAGTGCCAAACTTAACACTTAAAACACTATGTATCTTGTTGGCCAAGCAGTTGGCATAACTTCACAAAACAGTGGTGAAAACGATGGCGTGCGAAAAGTAAGATATTAAGTATTGCATACTTGTCGCATTCCAGTTGAAAATAAATTTCGTTCATTAGGCGGAGAAGTCCTATTAATTTTCATATAAAATCATCCACACATTCTAGAACATATCTCCATTTAGAATCAAAAATAATTCAACTACATAACCTACTTCTACAAGATATCGACCAGTCTATTCGTTACAAAAATTGTATTTTTCAGATATTCATAATATTTATTTAATTATAAGTAATAAGACATTTCGACGCAAATACTTTGTAAGGGTTTGGATACTAAAATAGCTGCATTTTTAAGAGAAAAATATTATACAAACATTGTTAAGAACAATACAATACGTGGATGATTTTCGTTTTTTTTTTAGAACAGTTAAATGCCTGTTCTCATATTGAATACTCCGGCCTCGAATATTACAAGATCTACCTGAAGATGGTACACGTGCTGAATCTAGTAATGGAGAACAGACACTTATCTGATCCAAAAGAGCAAAAAGCTCTAAGATAACGTGTCAATAGGATCAAAACTATAAAAACATACAATTACAATATGTGGGGATTGGTTCAGTTGTGAAAGAGAATTTAGCTCTAATTCGAAAATTTATGTCTGCTGTTTTTTTGTAGATAATTATTTTAAAGCAACTTCTATTATACATACATACATACATACATATATATATATATATATATATATATACATATATATGTATATATTTCTCTTTATTTGAGATTTTAATTTAGTTAATAGAGCAGAATATTTAAGAACGAATCAAATAACTTTAAATATTTCTCAGGTATATGATTTTATCTCTGAATGTTGATTAACATTTATAATTCTAAAACTTTAAACTTATATATATATATATATATACACCTGTCGTGGTGAAAATTTTAATCATCAGATTGAAAACTTGAAACAGAATAATACTATAGATATACACAGAACATTTTGGATGTTCGTTATGTACGAACGCAGTGAATACGTGCATCATGAAAAGGCTTGTAACAGTGTATTTCATTTTATACATTCTCTGTTATTACTGGCCCAGGGGGATGTTTCAACCCTTCAGGCCAGAAAATTTTCACGTTCGTACGCGTTCGTACACCTACACACACAAACGCGCGTGCACGCTTAGGGTTTTACACACACACACGTGTATATATATATATATATATATAACTGACATATACACAGACACTTACGCGTTGTTCCTGTGATCATGTGTTCGTATTAGGGTCGAAAAACACCCTCTATTCCATATTTGAAGTTATGTGTTGTATGATGAACATACGAGAAATACTTTTTTCCTGCGAGTTGATTTATGAAAAGAGAATGCATGTTAATAATATTTTCACTGTGTTTATATATATATATATATATATATATATATACTACACAGGTATTTAATATTTCTTGCAAAACTACAAAACTACAAGTTATAAGAGAAATAAACGGAGAAATAAATATTAAAGTCCGTGACTGAAAATGAGAAAAATAGAATGCAAACTATTTTCAAGGAAAATGGTTTTTTATGTCTGAGAATTAAAATTTTTGTACAATTTTGATTATATAATACTTTTTTTGGGAGATTCGCACAATGTTTTTTTATAATTCTCTACTAAGATAAATGTTTTTCAGATTTAAAATCGTATTTCTTAACTCTCTAAAGTGAACTGAACTGGGTTTGATTAGTTCTGCCAAAATGCCAGAAATTTTAAACCCATTTTCTAATGTATGTGTATATATATATATATTCTTTTTTTAATTAAAATTACAAATTTTTGTATTTGTAATTTGTTTTGTACCTCTGTACCTGGACTTGAATTGCTTATGTCTTTTCGTTGTTACTGGTTTTTTCTCAATACCGATTTCGTCTATTCTAGAGATATCTGAATAAACAAAATCGGTAGTGAGGAAGAAAAGAATAATCTAAAAAAAAGAAATAAGTAATTGTAAATTTTAATTTGAATTAAAAAGGATTTAAAAATATCTTCGAACGACCGATCAATAATCATTAGTTATTTTAATAATTCCAGAACTCAACAAATCTATATACAATATATATACAAATCTATATTATATATATATAATATATATACATTTATATATATATATATATATATATGTATATATACATATATATACATATATATATATGCAAACATATATATATATATATATATATATATATATATATAACTTTGATGCATTGAATTAACATCCATAATTGAAAATGAAAAATAAAACTTGTACTAACTGTCAAAAAAAATATCTTACATATTGTACAGTAAGATTTTTTAATTTTTTTTAACATGTTTTAAAACGTGCTTTACCCATATACATATGTACATATATATATATATATATATATATATATATATATATATAAAACTTTGACGTATATACATTTTATGGGTCATAATTAAAAATGCATCAATATCTTTAATCAAGATTATTGCATTCAATTTATTAATTAGATTTTGGGATTTATGGGCACGTCGACAACTAATGCATTGAATTGGATGCGTTAAAATATTTTTAAAACTATTTTAATAATTAAATCGAGCATCAGTTTAGCTAACAGTTCAAAAGAAATAGTAATTCTAATCGAATAAAAAAAGTTATTGCGGTCTAATTGTTTGAAAAGTGAACAATGTTTCCTCAGAACATCGAATTCACCCCAACTCACCAAATCTCAAAGTATTATAGATAAACTGGTTGGTTATTGCGGTCTTAAGGGGTTTCAGATAGAGATTTTCATTTTTTTTTCTACTACTTTTATTTAAAGTACATGTCAAGTCACTTTCATAAATATTCAATCATTTTCTTCTTATTTGCGCATTGAAGAGGGACTTGTTGTCTTATTCAGGTAACAATTACCAGGAGATCTCCTGACAACTAGGACCTGAGTGAGCCTACAACAAATCAATCTACAAGGTGTAACTAAAATAACCTCATATTGCAAATGAATTTTCAAGAATTCGACTGTTGACTACAATTTCTCACACTGCAATGGTTTATTAATTGTTTTCTTCTTTAGGAGGAGAGTAAATTTCTATGTACGATGGCTTTGTTTCAAACGAATGTAATAAACAAACAAATGGCTATTAAAAAAACTATGAAAAATAAAAACATTTTAAAAATATTTAATTAATTTATCAAAATTCAAAACGTGCATGTTTTAAATAATAAAAACATAAAAACAATTGTCATTATTGCCTATCAATTTATTTTACATAATTAAAATGCTGTTAACTAATTAAAATGTTGTGATTATTTATTAGCAATCATTTTTTTCAAAAAAAAGACTGTACACGAAAATATTACATTTACTAAAACCAGACTGAAGATCAACGAAATTTATAAACAAGGGAATTCGTGCAAGAAATTTAGAATACATAAATGGAAGTTTTATTCCAAAAAGGAACTGATTTCTTTAATAAGCAGATGTATTATTATTGTTGTTAATACCAGAAATACACGTTAAAATAATAAAAATATATATAAACAATTCAGCTTGAGTAACAAGCTGAAATCTTTATAAATTTTGTTAGATTTTTTAATATATTTATTTAAAGAAATCTTCAACACATTCTATAACAGACTTTTATAAGTACTATCAAAGAAATTAAATAATTGTTTCAATTAGTTAATTGTAAAATATACAAATTATTATTAAATGAAATAGAATTTTTTTACTAAAATTTATTTTAAACTCGATTGAAACTTAATCAGACTTTAATTTTGCGATTGGCTAAATTCACTTCTGCAGATTAATTTTTCATTTAACTCATAAATCATAAAATTTTAATAACTGATTGATGATCATCAATGATGGTTGCTTATACAATTCGATGACAATGTTATCATCCTCATATTCAGAATGATGGGTAATGGAAATCCCCATCAACAACAAAAAAATAATCATTAAACATTTTTCGTCAGAAAAAATTGTTATCGAATATAGGGTATATGAAAAATCGATTTGTGATTGTGATAGAGAAACTTCTTCCTATTAACCAATTGTATTAAAATTGAAATCAAAAAAAGAAAGCGTGCCAAATGATTTTATGCACATGCCATGCGTGCCAAATGTTCATATATGAACATATGGAGTTAATAAGAATTAATTGAATAGATTTTTTAATTTATTTAACTATACTTCTAATACACCGCTCAAATATAAAATAAATTAATCGAAAAAAAAGTATAAAGCATTTTTCCAAACTCTGATATGTTCTTTATATAATTCCAATTTATTTTCAGACATTTCACAGTTATGAATTATTGAATAAGGAACAGTTTAAAAAATAAACTTTCATCAAATAAAAAATGAGTTCATTGTTCAGTACTTTTTCTGAACTTTTGTTAAAAATATAAGCGTGCCAAAGAAATATCTGTGCTGCACGAGCCAAATGTTCAATTAACACATGGAACAATTAATTAATTGAAACAATTATTTAATTTATTTGATAATACTTATAAAAGTCTGTTATGGAATGTGCCAGAGATTTTTTTTAAATAAATAATTTAAAGCATATGGTTTGTTCAATATCCACAGATCTTATATTAAAAATATAATAAAATTTATAAAGATCTCAACTTGCTTCTCAAGCTGAATTGTTTATATATATATATATATATATATATATATTTATTATTAAAAAAATATTTCTGAAATGAATAATAATAATAATAACATTTGCTTATAAAACAAAACAATCCGGGAACAAGGTTCCCTTTCGGAATGAAACTATAATTTCTGTGATATTTCCTCCTTTATTCTCCAGATTAAATAACAATTTTAACAAAAGGATAATCATGTTTTTTGCAATATTTTAAACAGAAAAATTGAGTATACAGATTTGTTGAGTTCTAGAATTTTTAAAATAACTAATAATTATTAATCGGTCGTTTGAAAATATGTTTAAATCCTTTTTAACTCAAATTAAAATTTACAATTATTTATTTTTTCTTTTAGTTTACTATTTTCTTTTTCTCGGTACTGAATTTGTTTATTCAGATATCTTCAGAATTGACGAAATCGGTACTGAGAATAAAAACCAGTGACAACAAAAAGACATAAACAATTCAAATCCAGATACACAGGTACAAAACAAATTACAAATACAAAAATTTGAAATGTTAATAAAAAAAGAATATGTTTATATATATATATATATATATATATATATATATATATATATATATGTGTGTATATATATATATATATATATATATATTACAAAATGGGTGTAACATGTTTCGTATTCTGGCAGAACTAATCAAACCCAGTTCAGTTCACTTTAGAGAGTTAAAAAATACGATTTTAAATGTGAAAAGTATATTATCTTAGTAAAGAATTATAAAAAAAACATTGTGTGAATATTCCAAAAAAGTATTATATAATCAAAATTGTACAAAAGTACAGAAATTTGTAATTTTCAATTAATAAAAGAATGTGTTTTTTCTTACTTTTATTAATACTATTTAAAAATTTAAGGGGATCCTTATTTACTCATTTCTATGAAAAAATTTATACAAATTAGTGTACAATTTGAATACACAAATATCTAAATGTGAAAAGAATTGAAACTGAAATGAATAAACATAGTAATTCTATTCATTGTACAATTCTGGATAAGAATGTTTATAAAAATAATAATAAGATTGTTAATAAAAATAAGTAGATGACTTGAATTTGTATTTTTCATTATTAGTTTCAGCATGTGTGTCATCTTCAGATAGATTTAAGATAAATCAATCTATCAGACGTACAAATTAATTCTGGTATCTTTTTTTATAGAAAACGAATTTTTACAGAAAAATTGATTTCAATGCTCAAAATATTCTCTTTATTATTTTATATGACTTTATTTCATCTGTTGGGTAACAAACGAACCTTTTTTCAAAAAAAGATGGCAGCTTTGAGTCGACCTCTTCCACTGTTTTAGTATTTTTTACTTTTTTTATGTGGCATAACACCCTCCCCAAAAACTGAACAATTATTTTTTCAACTAGAGTGTGAAAAGTGTGCAATACCTAATATGCTGCTTTTCGAAAGCCATCGTGTTGACTACTGTTTTGTGAGGTTATGCCAACTGCTTAGCCAAGATATATAGTATTTTTTAATTAATGTTGACAGTTCAAAATTCTAAAACGACGAGAAAATATTTCAATTTAAAACAGAGTTATGATTGATTCATTTTAAAGGCACCGGATTAATTTTTACATCTAATATTTTCAGTGAACCGATATTTATTCGTCCTAAATAAATAATTTATCATTTTTGTTCGATCTACATTATTTAACCAATAATGTACTCATCGCAAAAAATATACAAATGATATTATAAATAGAATATGTAGATTGGAATGACAAGATTGAACTGTGTCTTAGCTTGAACTGTGTTTCAAACACAAGCATTTAATAAATAATTCATTTCATGCTCAAGATTAGTTTGTCTAGCAATAAATAAATATTGAGTAATTAACATATATTAAGAACACATCGTGGTCGAATAGTTGATGTTTTTGATTTGAGATTTCGGTGTTTGTCGATTGAAATTATTTTATTATTTATTTTTTAAATATACACACACACACACATATTTATATATATATATATATATATATATATATATCATGTTACATGAAAAAAAAAACATCACCAGTTAGACATAATCCAAAACGGTTCAAAGATCCATACGGTTTCGAGCACTAGGTACGAATTTACAGCTGGAATTGATTTACAGAAACAGTGTTGCATATTAGACATTTTCGTTTTGTGAGCAACAGCACACACACACATATGTTTATGGCATGCATCTAAACATGTTGCATTCCTGAAGCACCTGTCACCAGTTTTTAAAGAACCTCAGGTATTTTATGCACTGCTGTGACTTCGCAACGAAACCCTCATTAGAGTTTGTGGCGCCGTCGGACACAAACACTTTTACGAACGATGTCGTAAATAACTCTGTGTTTTATTGTGAATACTTTATAAATACATACATACACAAATATATGTGTATATACATATTTATATTCATGAAAATTTATTTATTTATTGTATCACTGAATGTATTTTGAAACTAAATTTGTTTCGTTATTTCGACATTAATAAAATATCATAATTAATATTTATTTTCATAATGTTCCGTTCGTAATTAGCGATACCATCCGGTCGAAAGTTCTTCATTAAAATATATTGTTTTGAATGAAAATGGAAATACTCTAATTATATCTACAAATATATATATATATATATGTATGTATAATGAATATAATTAAAAAATAATGTCGTACAGTTATATTTTTAATCGCTTAAATACAAAACTAATCTAAACACTTAAATGAATACAAATGTTTTTTTTTATTATCAGAATAATAAAAATGTTAATGTTGACAAATGTGCAGATATTTGAATATTTTTAACTGACAAAGATTGTTCGTGTTTATTTTTTTTTGTAATAGAACTAGAATTTTTCTCATTTCTCGTCTTGACTTTTTTAAAGTATTCTATTATGCGTTTGTTATTTCTTTAACGATACCGTTCTAATGATACTCAAATATTTTTTTTTAAAAAAAAAGAAAATGAATATCGAGGAAGATACACATTTTCACATACGAATAATTTTTTAACACACAAACTACAATTTCCCTCATATTTTTTTTTAAATAAATGGTTATTAATCCTTTTTGATTGCTGTCTATTCGCATTTTGATTTTAAAGTATTCATGCTCAACTGTGTTATGTAAAAATAGACAAACATCTGATTTTTCTGTTTGTCTTTACCTTAACAATCGGAAGATGATGGCATTGCCATCGAAATGCACAAAAGTAAAAATCACTATTCATTTACTGAATATTTTTGAGTGGAACTTTTTTTGGATTTGTGAGGTAAAAGAATAATTTGTGTATGAAAGGAATATGTAGTTTAATCCATAATTTATTCTAAAGAAATATTATTTTAATATATTTTATAGTCGTAACTCTTTGGTTTAGTTTGATTAACTATTTAAAGACTTGATATATATATATATATATATATATATATATATATATATATATATACAGGGGTCGTTTGATAAGTTTGGTAAATTTCTATGATATGGCGCCACCATTCATTTGGAAACGTAGGGACTACCAAGTGTCACTTTTCAAATTAGCATAAACGAAATTTCAACCAGAAGTGATGCATTGTTCACGTTCTATAGATATTTGAAGCGAGCATTGTAGTAGTCATGCAAAAATGGAAAAAACAAGCAGGTCTTTTGAGTCAATTCGTCATCGCGGATGAAACATGGATCCACCACTACACATTTGAGTCGAAGTAGAAGTCAAAACAGCGAACAACGACTGGTAAAATTGTCCAGAAATGGCGAAGACCGTTTTGTCGGCTGAGAAGGTGATGGCTACTGTTTTTTTAGATTCCTAAGAACTTATCGTGATCGACTACTTAACGAAGGGTAAAACAATAACAGGATCTCTTATGCAACATTAACGAACCGTTTGAAAGAAGAGCTGAAACTAGAATGGCCAAGATTGGCGCACAAAATAGTACTCTTTCGCCAGAACAACGCGTTGTCCTACAAATTGACCGTCGCAATGGCATAATTGGACGAATTAGGCTATGAATTGATTCCTCATCCATCCTGTTCTCTGGACTTGGCCCCGTGCGACTTCTTCCTCTTCCCAAACTTGAAAGTTTTACTCGGTGGGAAGAAATTTTCATCGAATGAGGATGTCATTGCCGCTGTCAATGCATATTTTGTAGAATTTATTTTGGACAAAGTGTACAGCGTTTAATGGAGACTATGTTGAGAAGTAAAATCATTTTTTTTCAAAAGAAAATGGCGTTTCACTTGTTTTTTTACTATACTTATCAAATGGCCCCCGTATATATATATATATATATATATACAAAAATCAAACATAGTTCTAATTCACAAATGAATTAACCACTCATTCTACAAATCATATTTTCTTTCTAATCAGAAATGTTCATTAATTGATTATGATAGTTTATGATTATTGATTATTCGAATTCCGATAACGATTCATACCATCGTCCCCAGAACATTGAAGTATTATGTATTAATATAATCGAAAATTAATTTAATCGATTGGACATATTTTGAAACAGTTTTTAAAAATCAAATTATTCGACAATAACAGAAACAATTTTTTGATCAAATAAATGACTATTGAACATTTTTGATTGTTGTTTATGCGGATTTAAATGCGATTCCATCATATTCAACACACCAGTGTGTTTTCTTTCATCATTCTTACTCCTGTATATTTCGATGGTTAGACATCCTCATAAAAAAATTGGTTTTACTTTAAGAAGGATAGAAATGTGTATAAACACTAATCAATTGTTCTTTTCATGTCATCGTTTACTTCATGAAAATATTTATAAATAATATGCAATGAAATTAAATATTTCATGTCGGTTTTAATTTTTTTTTCACTTATAACCATAGAATATTTAATAATTCAATCGTGATTTTCTGTTGCAGTGTAACTAGTTTATTTCTAATAGTTGAATCATTAGTTTTCTGTTACATTGAATGAATAGAACTCAGTCGA
This sequence comes from Acanthacorydalis orientalis, assembly GCA_034766995.1. Classification (NCBI taxonomy): domain Eukaryota; kingdom Metazoa; phylum Arthropoda; class Insecta; order Megaloptera; family Corydalidae; genus Acanthacorydalis; species Acanthacorydalis orientalis. The sequence goes on along the minus strand of CM068316.1, from coordinate 4,207,873 downwards.
TTCAAGTTTTGTTTAAACCAGTACTGTGCTGCAATCTTTACAACAAATCTATTATTCCACATTGGTTTGTTTACTGGTTAACCCTTCTTTCATGAATTCAAAAATTCATCCAAATGCATTTTATTCATAAATGAATCTCTATATTTTCGTACGAATACATTAAACCTGATATATCGTGTTTACAATAGATTCATCATCGAAAAAAAAAATATTGAAAACGTAACATGGACAACACATTAGGCATAGCGAAAACGACCGGTATTTAAATTTCAGAAATTAATACCGTACAATAGAAATTATGGAAAATCGTCTATATTTAACATACATTTAAATAATTTTCAGCACAGGAACACTTATATCAATTAATTAATTTGACAGAAAACCTGATAACCATCCCTGTACATTACGAAAAAAAATATAGTACACACACTCACACACATCAAACAAAACATTAATTTGAGAAATACAAATGTGAAATAATAAATAAAATTCAAATAAACACATTAAATGTGTCATTCCGGTTATAGCGTTTATGTCCGAAGGTAATTGCCGAAAAAAAAATATTAATAAATATAAAGGCGAGATGAATGGTATGTGACAATGTAGCATGGTGCCCAGGTGTGAAGACAATATATTCTAATTTGAAAATAATATTTTTTTATGCAATTGAACAACACACAACACCTGCATGTGGTAAGCGTGTTGGACGCTTAGGAACGAGAACCTGTATAAATAATCGTTCATACATCTTATATAAATATATATATACATACATATATACATATATACATACATATATATATATATATATATATATATATATATATATATATATATATATATATTATGTATAAATGTGCACTGCTGTTTTTGTAGTAAAAAAGTACATGTTCAAAATAGATTAATTATTTAAAACCTACGGCGTGTGTTGTGGCAATTATTTATTTAAATGAAAAAAATTTAATGGAAGCAAAACTATTGCAATCAATTCTTACAAATACACGTTTATATATCAGTCGATCATTCACTTATAAAGGAATGTTTTTTTTCTCTAATATCAAGTGTCGATATTTTGAAATGTTCGAACAGAAATTACAGGCTCTGGTCGATTCGTTCGGATCTACATTTTTAAATAGTAATTGTACGTACCGGTCGATAAATGAGGAACGTTTCAATGATTAAATATGTATAAATATTTTAACGACTCGAACGTAATAAAAAATGTAAACATTCTTTTTAATTTGAAATAGAATAGAATAGGGGCTGTAATATAATTGCCATTATATGTTTATTAATTTCAAGATGACAATACATTTGTCGACACCTGTTCATTAGAACGTGCATAGCGTCGCACGTTTGTGTTTTTATGATATTTTAAACAGAAGTGTTTCAAGTGTTGAAAAAACGTGCATGTTTCTCTGTCTTATCATTCGTGGCACAGTCATCGAAATTCGTTTAAACAGTAAATGAAAAATGGTCAATAAGCGGTTATTGAGTATTTTTGGTCAGAAAAAAAATTGTGGTCTGTGAGATGAGTGAAAAAGTCATTTATGAAAGATTTATAATATTTCTTTACAGATTGATGAAATAATAATTTGAAAGTTTTCTTAATTTTATCGTTTATTTTGCATTAGTTTACTATTTCTATAAAACTGATATTAAAATCATTAATTATTTAAAAAATGAATGAAAATTTAATTATTTTTTTTCACTCTGTTAGATATTTCATTTTTTTCAGATTTGTCTTGTTATATTTTTAGAAGTAACAAATTTTATCTGTAATTCACATGAAGAAGAATTGTAATTATTAGGTGTAAGAAATTAATTCGGTGCCTTTAAATTGAATCAGTCATAATTCTGTTTTAAATTAAAATATTTACTTGTCATTTTAAGATTTTGAAGTGGTAACCTTAACATTTGAAAACACTATACATCTTGCATAACCTCACAAAACAGCAGTGAACACAAGGGTGTTTGAAAAGTAGCATATTAGGAATTACATACTTTTGTATTCCAGTTGACAAAAATGGTGCCGAAGCCACGGGAATGATTTGTTCTGCTTTGGGGGATGGTTTTGTGACTCATGAAACATACAAAAAATGCTACAACAGTAAAAGAGGTCTTAAAATGCATTAACGACTTCATCAACTCTTATCGGTCATCGTTTTTTCGGCAAGTGATTCGTCAGTTACCTGACATGTGGAGTAAAATATAAAATAATGGAGGATATTTTGAGGATTGAAATATATTCCATTTTTCCGTAAACATTCATTTTCTATAAGAAAGACATAGAATTAATTTGTACACTTAATATTATTTTATCCCAATAAACTTTTCGCTCTCTGGTTAAGTTTAAGAATTTTCTGGAATTTAAAGCTCTGGAAATTGATATGTAATCGAAATATCATACGAAATTATTTAAAATGAATAATGATTTTTGATTTGAAAAAGTATGATTTATAGGATGAGTGAAAAATTCATTTATGAAAGTTTCAGGACAGTTTTTGTAGATTGATGAACACCTATAAGACTTTTTGTAATTAGTTTCATCCTTGATATTAAGATCTGAATGTCAGTATTGTGCAAACCAAAAATTACTTTAAAATCGTAGCTGGATAGTGCATACGATACGAATTTCATCTATCTCTTGGGCTGTCAACAGAGAAGAGTACAGTACAAAAAACATCACAAAGTGTAATTCATACACAGAACTTACATCAAAAATCAGTGTAATTCATACAGACCGTAGTTTAGACTTTGTACCGATCCGCATATTTCAAAATAAAGCAGTTCTATTCACGGTATCAGATTCTAATATTAATTCTAAAATAAAATACACTTATCATTAAATTAATAAGTGTGTGCAGTTTGATTTTACAGAAGGACTACATAAATTTACTGCACCAACTCACTTACACCTGTGTAGCTGGATTTGAGGTTATATTTCTTATCCTTGAGCTCTCTATTCTGTGTTTTCGAATAAGGTAGTGGAAAAAAATCAAAGAATAGTAACCTCAAAATTAAGAAAAAAAATGCATATAAAAAACTATTTAATCGAAAGTTTCCCAACCTTTTATCTCTTTAACTTTATCAGTTTTCTATTTTTATAAAACTGAAGATGAAATCAATTATTGGAAAATCAATAGAAATTCATTTAAATATCTAACTCTAAAAGAAATTTCATTTTTTTAAGATTCATCTTACTATATATTCAGAAGAAATACATTTATTCTAGAATGTATCTCAGAAACAAATTATTACTCTGTCAAGATATAATTCTGGTATTATGGTTAATTTCAATTTTTTCTGTAAACCAGTGGTATCGGAATGAGAGCATCGTCATCAAAATACAAATAATCAACAATAAGAGACGATTGTGATGTATGTACTCTGACTGTGAAATCATTTCTCATTAAACATGGATTTATTGAGATCAATGACCCACTCCATTCACCCGACTTGACACGAAAAGACTTCCTTCTCTCTTCTAAAATGAAAATTGTTTTCAAAAAGAAACGATTCCAGGATGTAGAAGTATTAAGAAGAACGTAACCGGCGGATTAAAAGCGGTTTCTTCGGACACCTTTACTGATGTTTTCAAAAACTTTCAGAACGTTGCAATAAATGTATTCAAATAAATAGAGATTACTTTGAATAAACATCAAACATTTTTCGTATTACTTAAATTATATTTCTTTCCATTGTGCCAATCCGAGGATTAAATTACCAAACCTTGTACGGTACATGAAAAATTCATTTGTGAGTCTGTTAAATGTTCGAACATGTAAATATTAATATGTTTGATTGAATCAATTCCAGAAAACGTTATTTAAGGATTATAAACAACAATAAATCTTCGTCGAAGAGTATTTAGAGAACAAGTCATATACATATTTTCTGTTAATCCTTACAGTTTATTATTTACATCCATATAAATACTTAATATGTATATGAAGAGAATAATTAAACAAAATATAAGAACAATTTTGCATTTAATTGTAATGAACAAAAAAAAACGTCATTTTTCATACGTACAGAACCCGTAAGTCAGATAACATGTTTATAGCCTGTATTTCCGGTCATAAGGATAATTGCAATACAAGGGACATTTTATTGGCCAGTATATATTGTTAGCTAACTACTAAAGGAAACGTACGAATATAAAATATGTGTTTGACCTACGATACGTGTAATAACAACCCAACACACACACACATATATATATATATATATATATATATATATATATATATATATATATATATGTATGTATGTGGAAAAATATGCTTCAAAAAAAAAGAAATGTATGCAAACATTACGTGTAACAATAATTTATTCCCGTCGACAAAACAATGATTCGTTTTTGTGTGATGTTCGGTATTTAAATTTCGAGCTGTTCTCTTTTTAATATTATGTATTTATTTATTTATTGTCATACAAATCGGACGGAAAAACAAACAAACCGAGCAGTTTTAGAGGTTTAGCTCGCTGATTCCGATTGCTAGATTAGATCCGTGTTGTACGTTAATTCGACTATGGTTTTAATTGATATGAAACATGGAGAATACACGTCGTATAAATTGTTAATTGAATAGATGTATTCTAATTGTTTACAAGTGGTCGACGGAACGCAGCGAGCCAGTCAGTCACTACGTCAAATTAAATATGCAAATTGGATGAATTGTCAGATAAGATTATATTTTTTTTATGTATGTGTGTACGTATGTATGGATAGTGATAACGATGCGTTTTAATTTAATTGATATCGTGTATGACTAAATACGCACTTATTTGTATTTGTTTCGAGACAATTGGACAGTTTTTTTTTGTTAAAATATCATATGGTATAATGGTTTTTATTCATATATATATATATATATATATATATATATATATATACACTGGATCAAAAAGTCTCCATATAGCTGTAATGAAAAATGACAGAATAACAGTCACGTAGTATAAGAAAAAACCGATAAATATTTAATTTATAAAAATTTAATAATTGAATCTGTTGAAATAAAAGTGTTTTATGAATTCGATCACAGAGAAACCAAATAGATACAAATAGTTTTATAGATTTTAGTGAATAGTTTAAAAAGTAACAGGCATATAAGAATTAAAAAAAAACGATAACGATATTTAGGAGCTTAAGGTGTTTAATATAGAGACTTCAGTTACATATTCAATTGTATGGACGAATAGAAAACAATTACATTAGAATAAAATATATCTGATTTTATCACAATTAGCAGCACTGTGATGGAATTCACTTTTACAAATTGATTTTTCATCTGTCGAGAACTCATAGAAAATTATACAGGGAGAAAATGTTCAATAATTGATTACTGAACATTTTTGATCAGAAAAACTGTGTGTAGTTTGTGAAATGATTGGGAACTCTTGTAAAATGTATTTTCTTTATTATATCAGGTATAAAGATCTTTATAATCTCAATTTCTGGTTTTTTTCTTTCACTGAACACATTTATTAAGATTCACAAATGTGTAAATAAATAATTATAGTAATTTTTTATCATTTATAAAGACATTTATTTCTATTTATTTCATACACGTATTCATACGTACCTACCTCTGTCTAATTAAAAAAATGTCTTAATTCTTATCTAATCAAGAATTTAAAAAGTATGTCCTTTTTCATTGAAGCAAATTTCTTTAATCAGTGAATTGTGTTAATGCATACATACACTGGATCAAAAAAGTCTCCATACAGCTAGCTGTAACGAAGATTTTCGCTTATTTTATTCTGAATTGTTTAAATTTTTTAAACTTTTCATGGCAGGTTGTAACCTAAATAGTAACTTTAATGAGCCACCATGAAATTAACCATATTTATATGTTATTTAAAAATTAATGTTATGTTAAACAGTGCTACCTTACTAACAGGCGTCAAAAAAGTTTCCATACACTCAACATTATTCTATGTGATTTACTTATTTGTCGTCGGGTAAGTCCCCATTTTACTGGTACTCATTCGGTTGTTAGTGTGCTAAAAGGTACCAGTTTCCAATCTAGTTCCGCTTACTGTGGTTGAAATATATAGGTCTTTAAATGGAAATACCTTTGTCAATTCGTGAATTAATTATTAGTTTAAGATTTGAAGAACAATCTTTGAGGCAGACAGCAAAAACTGTCAAAAAGTCACTGGTTTTAGAGGCATAAAAAGAGTTTGAAATTGAAATGAGTAGGGTTTATTGTAAGAAGAGAAGACAATTGATGAACAAGAGAAATTATTGATTGGAAAATAAGAAATTTAAAAAGACCCAGAAAGAGATCAATGAACAGATTGCATAAGGACGTAAGAAAGTTGACAGAAAAGAGACAAGTTGAGTCGTTTGCACTAGAAAGTTTTGGAAAAGACTTTCATTCAGCGGATCTTAAGAGACTGCTACTGCAATTAATGATGAGCATATATATATATATATATATATATATATATATATATATATAGAGAGAGAGAGAGAGAGAGAGAGAGAGAAAGAAAGAATTAAACCAATAAAGAAACTTTTAAAAAGTAAAAAACTCTTCTTCTATTACATTGATAGGAAAACAATTGCGGTTTTTGTTTTCTGAATTCTAACCTTATTTTTTTCAATGAAAGTGCCATTACATCGTGTTCATTTAGATATCATTTTAAAGTGTATTTTTCCGTCTGTATTTTGTTAACATCGACTTTGATTCTATTATTAATTTTGTTTCAATTTAAGCTATTAAGGTCACGGGCGTCCTTTTTCAGTTCATAACGACCAACTGAAAGCGTTAGTCGAATTAGAACCAAGCACCACAATTCAAGAGTCTGCACAAAAGTTAAGCGTTAGTCATCCAACAGTTCTGTGCCACTTAAGACGGTTAGTAAAATCAAAAAAGAGAAAAACGTATATGAATTTGAAGGTCGTAAACCGCAATTATTTTTCTACCACCTGAATACATACAGGATTTTACTAAGATCATTTTTTATATAATCGTTTTTAACTTCTATGCACCTAGACCTGAAATTTATAAACTTCTGGATTTTGAGAGAAACTTTTTATCTCTTGCGCAGCTACTCTTGTACCATGTTGATAGATTAAAGGGAAATCGTTTCTAACACGTTTAGTTACCGTTGATGAGACATGGATCCATTATTACGAATCAGTAAGTAAACGACAAAATTTAATTTAGAGACATTCGTCATACCCAACAACGACAAAAAATTACAATTTATATAAATAGCTGTTCTTTTTCAAAAAATGAAATATCGTTTCTTTAAAAAAGTGTATCTTTCATTACTTTTAAAGTTCAAGTTAATAGCTGTAACAAAATGAATACTTGGTCTTTGGATAAAGAAAATATCTAGTGTTATTTATTGCTATTAAGTAAATTATTTCTTTTTATGTGATATCGATTCTAAAATTAAATTTTTAACACTGATATCACTGCTTCATAGTGTATTATACTTTATTCCGGAATGATATTTGAAAAGAATTGTGTGTCTCGATATCAGACAAATGTATATACATAAATAGTTTTATGTCAATCTTCAAAGAAAAATATTCGAATTTCCTCTACATTCCGTCCGTGGAAAACACAAACATCTCGAGATAAATCCACCGACCGACTCGTTCCATATCAGACCGAATTACTTCTCATTATCATTTCACGTATTGTTTCATTCGATTCCGTACATTAGCTCACGGCGCAGACACGACGTCGAACCCTCGTTCACGTTTCACATGAAACACACAGTGTTACAATAAACATAAAACGATCGTGTTCCCGGAAACACTATAATTGCATAGTGGATTTCTTCGGCCGCCATGTATGTACATGTACGTACACGTAGCTCGTACACAAAATGGGGTTGGTGAACGTTTATACGAATTTCAGTAATTTCAACAGCCGTCGTCTTGCGATCGAAAATGTCGATAACGCTTGCATGTAAGTAGGCAGAGGAACACGTGTAAAAATACATCATATATGCAAGTTTTATGAATATATACACACTGTAACATGTATACACATACATTTATGTATATATATGCATATATATATATATATACACATATCAAGTGTCTTAATCTGCGGGTTGTAAGTTGAGCTGCTGTGTTTTTAAATATTAGTTTGAAATAAAACAAGAAGATTAATGCTTATTATTAATACTTAAATCGTTTCGATAGTATACATACATATATATATATATATATATATATATATATATATATATATATATATATATATATATATATATATAGTCTCGTCCATGGTAACGAATCGATGCAAAAAATTGTCATAAATGTTTCTATCTCAAACTGTCTCATATTTTTTATGAATGCATGTGATTTGTCACTTGTTATTTTTTATGTTTACCGGAAAGTAACACTATTTAAATTAATACTTTCAGATTTTTCATTTTGTGACTAGAGATATAATTCTAACAATTTCAGGCAAAAGTGTGCGATAGAAAAATATATTTTATGCTCAGAGTGAAAAATTTAAGATTCTATCAAAATTAGTTAGAAAGTGTTATACATATGAATATCCTCAATCTCTCACAAGTGCTTGCTTTATTATCAGCCCATGTAACAACGATTGATAAAACAACAATAATACATAAATTGATTAATTATTAGTTGAGCAGAAACATTCAGTTTTATTACGAATTTACACAAATAAACTAATGTAAGAAGCAACAGTCAAACATCGTCGGCATATTTATGCCTCGCTTCACGTAGTAACAGAAAATTCATTCAAAATGCAAGTCAATTCAGAACTTTACCATTGACTTTCTGAATGAACCCAAAAGTCAACGACGTCTATTATTATCTCATTTCATTATTTCTATACACAGAGTATTGAAATATTTCCACGAACAATCCAGTATTAGAAAAACCCAATCGGTGAACTTTAATTCATGTTTCGACCGAGTACGGAGAAATTTCAGGATTGTCGCCGGTCACTAATCTTTTAATCCACAACATTATAACTAGGTTATGTCCTCGGAAACAAATCCGATCTAGATCAGTCCTATTGATTCGAAACATCATAACGTACATTTCATTGGTATCTTTTCTAATAATCATTCATAATCCTGCAATTGTCATAATACGAACGAACAACGATGATAAATAAGCAAACATTATTCCGTAGGTTGTCCGTAGGACGCCCATTTTGACTCGTTGACTGTAGTTATTATTTTATTCGGAAAGAAAAAGATCGAAGTATGGACAGGTAGACAACTGGAATACACTCATTGCTCAATTCGAACATGTTACATTTTTAACCAGAATTCAGTTCCATTCATAATTTAAAGTCATTTATGCAGATATATACCTATACACACCCATGCCTACATATATATATATATATATATATATATATATATATATATATATATATATATAAAGTTAAAATCACAATTCCTCTTACCAGAAAAATATATTGAAAAGTACTGTAAGTATTTGCAATACAACGGTTTGGGATTAAATCGAAGTTATATTTAATCCAAAATAATTGCTTTTATTTTACATATACATTATATATATATATATGTATATATATATATATATATATATATATATATATATATACATATATATATATATATACACAATTATTAATGTATTCTGCATGTTTGAACATGTCGAAATATATTAATTAGAATGTTTTTTAATTTGTAATTAAATTGTATTACATATACGACCACATTTGATACATGAAATTGTTAAAAGAGAAACGAACATCCTTGTACATAATTTTATTATTTAATTTTAAATACAAATATGTCGTTTAATGTACATATATATATATATATATATATATATATATATATATATATATATATATATATATATATACATATATGTATGTATATATATATATATATATATATATATATATATATATACTCTATATTTTTTCTTCATATCAGCTCTCTTACGATAATAGAATCACCATCGAAATGTGATAAGTCATATTCAAAAATTATTAATCATAATATATTGAACAAATCTGATCAAAAAAAATTTTTGTTGTTTGTGTGGTAAGTGAGAAATTAATTTATACAAGTGAATTTTGCCACAGTGCTATTCACAATCAGATACAAGTATTGTTTTCTTGACTTGCAGATTAAGATCATTTCTGTGTAATTTCCAAAATTCTAAAAAATAAACTTTATTTATATATTCAATGTCCTAAAATTGAATCAAGAAATTCTAAGACGGAAATCAATTCCAAATACATCTTCTAATTACAAAAAAAAAACTAATGTCTCTTTGAAAGGAATAAATAAATCAGAATTAAAAATGAATCGAAATTTTGAAAACATATTTTCATCTTCCCAGTATAATTTGTATACCATTCATAATGAACGTACATATTTATATTGATTTCAACAATAACTATTTCATTATTAGATAATTACTATTTATTATTTCATTTTTTGTCTGTTATAGCTTTTCGTTCGAAATTCATTCCTCGTTTCTGTTTATATCCTATTACCGAAATATTAATATTCTGCAGCTGTTACTATTTTCATAATAAATATTCGTATTTTATTCAAATTGGATATATTATTCATTGTAAGATTTTAACTGCTCGCCTACGTACAAACATATATTTAATAGCAAAAATTTGTCACAACAAATTAATATACACTTTTATAAATGGACACACGTGTAAGTAGTGCTCGAAATGCGGAATACGGTTGAGAATCGTGTAAGAATTTTCATATTACCTTTATGAGAATTTACTAAGTACTTATATATATATATATATATATATATATATATATAACTATTTCTATGTAATTTGTGTGTCGGTTGAATCTATACGGATTAAACATTTTACAATAGTGTTAAGAACCGAATTTGCTTATCACAAATGAAAGTTCTATTTCTGGATATACTTTATATTGTCCTCGTATATATTATATATATACAGGATGATTCAATTTAGGCTTCTGCATAAAAGTATTAAAAAAAACTAAAAATTTTAAATGAAACATGTTATCTCCCATTTAGTATTTTAGTTCAATTGTATTTCAGTATTGAATTGAACTAAAATACTAAATAAAAAATAACATGATTTTTCTCAACCTGTGCGCCCCCTTTCAATAGTTCCATATGAAATCCTAATTGAATCGTCATCCTATACATATCTATATCTATCTATCTATCTATATATATATATATATATATATATATATATATATATATATATATATATATATAGCCAATTCTCTGGCCAATCTATAACGCGGTTAATTGGTACTGCGTTATATGGAAACCGCGTTAAATGAAACTCTGAAATAAGTACATATAAATCAGGCTGATTCGTTCTGCATTATATGAAAATTGCATTCTAAGAGCACCGTGTTATTAGTATTGATAAAAAAAAAACAGCAAAGCAGCATCGTTTCAGCGTTTACAGTAGAATTCCCTGAGAACTGAAATTGAAAAATGATGATGTACGTGCATGAAAAGAAAACAGGGGAATTCCCCATTAATTTCTACCGTAAAAGTGTAATAGAAAAAATCATGCTATAGGGAAACTGCTATAGGGACTGCTTAAGCTAGTTAAGTTGTTTTATATAGAAAACATATTAAGGGTAATAGCGCGTTATAGGAGAGCTGTCGCAATTTTTGCTCCGCGTTATATGGAAACCGCGTTATGAGAGTACCGCGTTATAGAAGTGTTTACTGTATATATTTGTAAATCCTATTTTCTTAATTATTAATTTTATTTTAAATATGTTTCTAATAATGTACTAAAATATGATTGAATATGATAAAATATGAGATGAATAAAAAGTAATTTATGAACACAAATATTTTCTGTAAATTAGTGTTCTGAAAATGATAGCAACTCCATCGAAATTTTTATTAATAACAATAATAAATGATTAATAATCATTTACTGACTATTAGAAAAAATGTTTTTGGTTTGTGGAGTGAACAGATCATTCTTTGTGAAATTTTAATAATTATTGGTTTTATTTTAAATAGAATGTTTCTAATAATGTTCCTAAAATATAATTTGTGAATATTTAAGATTTTTTTGTTAATATTGATTCATATTTTATTGCGCGAAAAAAATAATAAAAAAAATGATCAAAAGAGTAATGAACAATTAGATTACTTTTCGTTTTATATTAATTTTGTATGAATTATGGATTTTTACATGTGTAAAAATTCATAATTCCATCTAAACGCACGTAAGATGCAATTAAAAATTATCAGTAATTAATTATTCGTTTTTTTAGCCACAAAAAATGTTTTCTGATTTTTGAGATGTATAAAAAGTCATTTATGAATACAAATATTTTCTTTAAATTAGTGTTCTGAAGTTGATAGCAACTCCATCGAAATTTGTATTAATAACAATAAATAATGATTAATAATTATGTACTGAATATTAGAAAAAAAATTTTTGGTTTGTGTCGTGTAATAGATAATTCTTTGTGAAATTTTAATAATTATTGGTTTTATTTTAAATAGAATGTTTCTAATAATGTACCTATAATATGATTTGTGAATATTTAAGAATTTTTTGTTAATATTGATTCATATTTTATTGCGCAAAAAAATAATAAAAAATGATCAAAAAAGTAACGAACAATTAGATTACTCTTTGTTTTATACTAATTTTTTATGAATTATGAATTCTTACATGTGTAAAAATTCATAATTCTATCTAAATGCACATAAGTTGCAATTAAAATTTATCAGTAATTAATTATTTAAATTTATAATCATTAAAAAGTACTTGCTGATCTGTGTGATGAATACACATACATAATTCCATCTAAATGCGCATAAGTTGCAATTAAAAATTATCATTAATTAATTATGCAATTTTTTTAATCAGAAAAAAATATTTGCTGCTCTGTGTGATGAATAAAAAGTTATTTATGAACACAAATAATTTCTGCAACTTAGTGCTTTGAAGGTGATAGCATTTTCATCAAAATCTGTATAAATAACAATAAATAATCATTCACTGAATATAAAAAAAACTGTTTTTGGTTTGTGGAGTGAGCAGATAATTCATTTCTGAAATTAAAACAATTTGTCGCGAAATTTGTTATTAAACTGGTATTTATACAACATTTAAATTGGAATATTCTGAAAAACACTCTGAAGTGAAAAAACCTTTGACCGTTTTTAATTTATGACTCAATGTACGTTTGTTAAAGTAAAAACTATCGAATTAAAAGTCAATTTTAATTTGAACGAAACCCATTTCGAACGGCTCGTGTTATGATTATAAACGTCAATAAAATTTACAAGTCTCATTCAAGATTTATAAGTTATAAAATGATTCCGTCATAACCGATTAAAAAAAAAGTCTCACGAAATAAGAAAGAAAGCAAAAAAAAGAAACGCGCGCAGTTACAATCGCAGGGCTCGTTTCGAACAATCTGAAAAATCCACCGGCGAATCCCCGTAATTATCCGTCCATATAATTCACTCCATCGAAACACCATCGAAATATTTACGACCCACCGCACATATTCTTGTCTTAATGACTACACAGTTTAAGAGATAAGTGAACGCATGCACCGCAGATACGTTTATTAAATGTACAATAAATATGTATATTGTAACTTATACGACACATGTCGTCTGATAACTCAAAAACGTACATCGGGGTACGACGTTCCCTCTGTGTGCGTGTGTGTGTGTGTTTATACGTTATTCTCTATTCACAATCATTCACATGAAATGAAAAAAAGGAGTCGACCGAGATAATAGTATACGTTTTACGGACGTGTTTTACGATCTGAACAGGTCTTGTTTTCGGATAATGAACTGATAATACGGAATTCGAGTTAATTTTGATCTGGTCTCGTGTGCTGAAGTGGAAATCAAGTATTTTATTTAAAGGTTATTTTAATAGGCGCTCGAGACGTTGTTTTTTCTTCGTCGCGCTGCGACGCCGGTTATCGAAATCGGTACTCAAACGGATTGAAACATAAAATGTGTTTAAAGGGGATTAAAATATACGCCATAAACGTGGTAATTATTCCAGTACATGTATACATACCTGTATACACGATTTATATATACATATATATTTGTTGCCTGGTGTTAATCATACTTCATACTATCATTTATCGAATAGACAATCATTTCTGAATCATTAAATATTAAACACACCTATTCCATAAATTGAAAATATCGTTATGATTCACAACATTTGATAAATAAACACATATACACACCTATATATAGGTGATTCAATTCAGACTTCAATATAGGAGTATTAAAAGGAGGCGCAGGAGTTAAGAAAAGTCATGTTATTTTTCATTTAGTATTTTAATTCAATTGAATACTAAAATAAAATTGAACTAAAATACTAAAAGAGGGAATAAGATATTTTTTTAAAAATTTTTGTGCTCTTCGTTATATTTTCGAGTGGAAGCCTAAGTTGAATCAACCTATATATAATCATCAGCTTTTTTACTGGATGAAGGCTTCTTCCAAAACCTTCCCGTTTAAACGATTCATTTCCATAAATTTTCTCAGGTCCTTATCCCGTTAGTCTGTTAGTCTATTTCTGTGTTTCTTTAAATTTCTTGGTACCCAATCAACAATTACTCTTGTCAATCGATTGCGTTCTCTTTTTGCAATATACCCTACCCATTTCCATTTTAAACCCTCCATTCTTCTTATTATGTCTGTAACTCAAGTTTGTATTCGCGACTATCCTATTATTTTCTTATCTCTTTTTTTATCCTCAAGATTTTCATACTTTTCTTTCCTGTTTTAATTCGTTGAATTGTTTTGGCATTAAGAACCCATGTGTGAATACAAGTAGCATATTGATGGAGTGATGTTTGATTCAATTACAGGCACATAATTCATTTTTACATTTAATACATAATGTACATATGTTTATAAATGTAATAAAATAAGATTATACACTTTGTTTAATGAATGAGTTAAAATTTATATTGGTTGAATATTTTTTTCTTCAATTTATATATATATATATATATATATATATATATATATATATATATATATATATATATATATGCACTTAAAAACAATCTATTCTGTAACATGCATTTCAAACAGGACAATGCTTATGAATTGATTGAAGAAATTAGGTGGTAAATTTGTGAATAAAGAAGAAAAATAACAACTTTGACTTATATCACAAAGAACGAATTGTTGAAGATTCGTTAAAAAAAGTCATATGTATTTAAGACTCGATTTTTGTGTACCACAAACGCAACAATCACTAAAATGAAAGAAGTATAACAAAAAAACAGGATAAGACAAGAAGATATTCTGTCAGTTAAGTATAAAATTATTATCACAAAAAACGTTTTTATGCAATTTGTCTGGAGTGAAAAATCATTTATGAAAAAAAATAAATAAATTTAGAAAGAAAAAATTAAGAAATAAATTTATAAAGAATAATTTTAAGAAAAAATAAATTTAACCGTAATACTATCCAAAATTGTACTTAAAGTTTAAACAAACATTTTTTTATGTAACAAACAGATGTTTCTGTACGTGGGTGCTCTGATGGCGTCCGCGTATATGCAGCAATCAAAAATGATCAAATCATTGATGGGCAATTTTTGATTACAAAAAACGGCCCAATCTCTCTATCTCTATATTATAAAGAATTTAGTCTAACAATCTCTTTATAAAACGAATGATGCTGCGTTTAAAAGTAAATTAGAGAATTATAAAAGGAAGACGAATGAATATTCAATCTTTGATAAAAACTGAAATACTTCAAATAAGTTGCATCTCTCTTTGTTAAAACTGTAATGGTAACCGTGTCAAACATATTACTAAATAAATCAACAGTAGAAGATTTAAAGAGAAGATTGAAAAGGGCATCAATAAAAAATAAATTGTGTGTTCTTTTCTCGAAATACTGCCATTAGATTAACAGATCTAGACAGGTGTAATTACAATTATTATTATTATATATTAGATAAATGGATGATCCTCTAATGAATTATGATTAATATTTATTTTCTATATGATTTTAAACTAATGAATACAGATGTCAAACTACAGAAGAAAAATATATATCGTGCAGAAAAACAAACCGAGTGTTTTCAAAAATCAGTCTTTTTTAAAAAATTTCCAGACTTAACAGACTTTTTAAAGAATTAAAATTTATATTTAATACATATATATATATATATATATATATATATATATATATATATATATATATATATATATGTACACATTTCAGTTTGATACAATCAGTACAATTAGTAGATTAAACTGTAAGAAATGTCCTATACTATTTTTTGTATGAAACAGTAAAACTAATCTGTAATAAATTGTAACACTGCTTATTTTTTATTGGATTATAGTCTTGACTTTAATGATTGACGTTGAACAATTATTAATCAATTAAATATTAATTTGATTGATTTAAAATGTATGTACAGTTTGAATATAATCACTGATTAAAGAAAGTAACGTTTTTTTTTATCAACATGTATGTTTATAGCATGTTAACCATTTGTGTTATTTGAATAAAAAAATTAATTATAAACAAAATATTTGATTGGATAAGATTGTTAAGGATATTGAAAGGAATAAAAAGTTATTAAATCTTTTTTTGAACTGACTTGAAAGTCTAGAGATCAAAATTGGAATAATGATGAATGATATCTAGAATGGCCTAATCCAAAAAATGCCATTGTTTAAGAAATAGATCTCCTGTAAACATTTTATAATTCTGAATCGATCTTATCGACTCATATTTCTCTTATATATTTTATTATATTGTTTAAAATTCGAGCTAAACAAAAAAAAATGATAAGGAATAATGCTCGAAGAGATTTTTTATATCCAGAATTGCCTCTTTCTTAAAAAAAATTCTTTTTCTTATTAAAATTGGATCTTTAATAATTAATTTATAATTTTGAATCGTGATAGCCTATATGTTTCTTAATCATTTTGTTATATTTTCGCAAATTAATTTTTTTTTCATTCCACAAGCCACACAAAAAGTTCACAGAGCCACACCACAGCGGTCTCATTTCCTAATAGTAAATTATTGTAACAGTAATATAAAAAATAATCAGAAAGACAAAACAAACCGTTGGAGATATGTTAGAGAAAGACATTTAGATATAAGAAATGCCAATACATATACAAGATTCATTTTAATAAAGATTTTTCAGTACCTTAATACTCTGAGAATGATGGCGGTACCATCGAAATACACATGAATTAGCAATAATTTATTTTAGAGAAGTTTTAGTGTTGTTTTCTGAGTGAAAAATGAATTCATTTGTAAATGTTCATTTCTCCGTAGAAGAATCTATTTGATTATATGTTTAGTAGTATATTTTTTTATTTATTTACACTGTTTTAATAAGAATTTTTCAAATTTACAACTAAATTTAGAATTAGTCGATATCATCAATAAATGAGAAGATGAAAATCTGTATTATTTTCTTATTATTTCTCTGATTTCATTGCCAGTTTCTATTCAGGGTTTCATTAATTTTTAAAAAAGAACAAATTAAACCATTATATACTTAATAAAATAAGATCAATTGTTTTAAGTTTTGTAATACGATCCTGGTATAAGAAAAAACACATTAATTTTAATAACTTTCTAATTATTGAACCAATCTATTGTTTTCAACTTTAAACCGAATTTAGAAAAATTTTAATACGACCTAATCTACATATTCTCAGTTATCTCACAATACAAGATGTTTTTTTTGAATGATTCTTTGCTAATATATCAAATTATTACTACAAATAAAGAATCAGATAAAAGAAATATCATTTGACAATAAAAACTTTCATTTTTACTCTATAATTTCAATCGGTACACAATATCTCACTATTTAGCTTTATGTTCGTTAGGCTATTCTGGACAACAAACGATCATTAATTTTTAAATTCCACATAAAAAATTAGTTCTAAATTGTTTTGATTTACATATTCTGTTATATTTTCTTTTCATCATGTTAATTTTGTATTTATTCAGTGCTTAAAAATCAAATTATCAGTACAAATGGAGAATCAGCTAATAAAATTATTGTTTAATTTTAAAAAAAAAATTAATAAATTTGGTAAGTCTGACTGTGTAACATATAATATATACTCGTATATATATATATATATATATATATATATATATATATATATGTGTGTGTGTGTGTGTGTGTGAGTGTGTGTGAATGTGTTATACATAATTATAATGAAAAATAACTGTTACAGCATTTAAGACATTAGAACTATTACATTATTACAATTTCCTTGTAAATGAGAATAAATCTGAAACGATGCTGGCTATCAAATATGAACACCAGCTTTAAATATTGATTTGAAGAGGATTAGAATGTATTATGAATATAGAAATTATTATTAGGATTATTTATTTTAATACTTAGGTATGTATTATCGTTCTAATACAGAATTACTGTAACAGAAATAACGACTTTATAACAGAAGTTTTTTCGAATTTTAACGTTCGTCGAAGATAATTCTTTTTAACCCTATGTAAAAATTAATCCATTTGAAACGGTTCTATTTTAAATCGTATTAAGTTTGGAAATTTAATGTTAGGAAATGAGTAAGACGAAAGTATGAAGTAGACTTTTCTGTCACAGTGCTGTTCTGACATAGTTACTAAATTCATTTTCATAAATGAATTCCTTTTCCATCCCACACGCCACAAAAATATTTTCTGGTGGAAAATGTCCAAATAAATTATAATTAAATCGGACATTTTAGACATTCCGTTTCATATTATTTTTTTTTTAAAATGAATTGGTTCTATGACTCACTTTAAAGAGAAAATATAATTAATGAATTGTTTTCTTTCAAACGAATTATTTTTTGATCACACAAATCACAGAACAATTTTCTGATCAAAAATATTCAATAAATTATTATTGATCATTTTTGATTTTTCCTTATCTGTATTTGGATATGTTATTTAGATTTTTTTTTATGGTTTGTGGAGTGAAAAAAGAATTCACTTGAAAGATTTTTTGTATGTCTTATCATTCTCAGTATTAATTAATAAGACGATAAATAAATGATCAATAATCAAGTAGTGCCCATTTTTGGCATCAATGTTTTATAAAATTAAGCTTTTAAACTTAATTGACATAATAAGATATTTTTTTTATATGATTGAATAAAAATGATTATTTGAATGAACTGGATGTCTCTATAAAATCGATTTCTCTATCCAAAAATTCTGAAGATCATTGTATTGCAATGAAATCTGTATAAGTAAGAATAAAAAATCAGTTATTGATCATATTTGAAAAGCTACAATCAATAAAATGATAAATAAGTGATTATTAATCAATTAGTGGGCATTTTTGTATTTTTTTTAAAAATTAAGATTCTAAACTTAATAAACATAAAAGGATATTAATTTTTTTTTATATGATTGAATAAAAATAATTATTTGAATAAAGTGGATGTCTATAAAATTGATTTCTGTATCTCAACTTTCTGAGAAGCTTTGCATTTCCATCGAAATCCGCATAAGCAACAATCAAAAATAATCAAAAATCAATTAATGATCATTTTTGATCTGATTTTTTTTATGATTTCTGAGACGAATGAAAAATTCATTCAGGGAAGAATATTTTTTTGATTTGAATTCATTTTAAGATATGAACTTTTACATTCTAAACTATTTTTGTATTTTGAATGAAAATAAAATACTTCTATATTAATAAATAATAATATGTACATTTAAAGATAATCGTTTCGTTTGAAGTTCAGATTTCTCAAAATTTTTAAATATCGAAACACGAACAATAGTTTGAAATCTAGGCTTAAAGCGGATTAAACTGTACCATAAATATAAATAATATTCAAAAGCTATTTGAGCAGATATCCACAAATTATTGTTATAATAGAGAATTTCTTCAACTAAAATATTAATCACAAAATTATTTCTGATCTAAAATGTTCAGTAATTGATTATCAATCATTTTTGATTGTTTGTGAGTGGTGGATTATAGAAATCGATTTTATAAAAGAACAGCCAGTTCATCGCAAATAAATAATATTTTTATAAACATTAATTACTTTTATCCTAACATGTGTACATATGTCATCTATTTTATACATATTTTCATGTCTGTAAAATTTAAAAGCGGAATGTTATAAAGCATCGATTGTGATTCAAGATAGAAAAAGAGTAGAACAATCTTTTATATACTAATAGTAGAAAAATCTAATATTTTAAAAAAACGGTTAATTAAATAATTTGATATTACAGTAGAATATGTACGATAATTGATTACTGATCATTATATTGTTGGTTATGAGCATTTTGATAGCGATGATGTCGTCCTCAAAGCACTGAAATAATAGTTTGAAAAACTATTAGGTGTACACATTTTGTCCCCTTTTCTATATAAAATGAAAAATTGAATCCATTTCAGTCCTTAAAATATCCCCCATTATTTTTGTAATATTGTTCCATTTGCCAGGTAATTGACAAATCCCTTGTCGAAAAAAAGATGACGGTTTTAAGTCAATGTCTTAATGCATTTTCGGACCTCTTCCTCTGTTTTATGATTTTTTGCATGTTTTATGAGACGCACCTTCCTCCAAAACTGAACAAATCATTCCCTTGGGTGAGAATTTTTTTTAACTGGAATGTGAAAAGTATGCAAAACTTAATTATGCAGCTTTTCGGACGCCATCGTTTTCATTACTATTTTTTGAGGTTATTCCAACTGCCTGTCCAAGATATATAGTGTTTTTAAATGTTAAGGTTTCCACTTAAAAATCCAAAAACGACGAGAAAATATTTTAATTGAAAACAGAGTTATGACTGAATCAACTGAAAGGCACCGAATTAATTTTTACACCTAATATATTTTCTCTTTAATGCGAATCATAGAACCAGTTCATTTCTTTTTCAAATGTAATATAAATGAAACGAAATGATCTTAGAATTGAATTTATTGAACATTTCTGATCAAAAAATATTTTCTTGGTTTGTGGATTTTGTGTTTTTTTTTTTGGATGAAAATATAATTTATTTGCGAATCTGAATTTATTAACAGAATCAAAACTGTGCTATGACGAAAAATCTGCTCCATATTTTTCCTCTTTTCCATTATTTAAACTCTGATTTATAACAATAAACTTTTTAACTTAATACACATAAACAACAATCAATTTAAAAGGAACTACAATACTTTTACAAATAAGTAGTTAAAAATAATTATCTTCGACGAATATTAAAATTCAAAGAACCTTATTTTATAATATATTACGGTATACTTTGTATTTTTTTCTAAATTAACAATTAAACTTAATCTCAGATTGATAAAAAATAATAGGCTAATAATAATAACAATCGTCTTCATAAATGAATTCTTTTTCAACCCACAAATCACAAACAAAAATTCTGATCAAAAATGATTAATAAATCATTTTTGATCATTTTTGTTTCTTGCTTATGCACAATTTCAAATGAGATACCATAATTTTCAAAGCATCAAGGTACAGGAAATTTAGATTTTTCTGGATATCAAAATTTGCATATGAAGTAATAATTAAGTAAATGATCGATAATGATTTATTGAGCATTTTTGACTGACTGTTTCATTTTAAAAAGCCATAAAATCGTCCTAACCTCTAATAATATAAATTGAAACTTTGTATTACCAAATCTATTTTTATTCAGATCGATATGATTAGTAATATATATATATATATATATATATATATATATCTATATATATATATATATATATATATATAGATATATATATATATATATATATATATATATCTATATATATATATATATACTATCCAGTTATATAAATGACATTTTTCAATCAAACTAGTACAATATTTTCTATACAACTAAATAATTAGAAAAGATTTCTTTATTTTTATTTTTTAGTATATTATTTTCTTTCAGAAACGAATTCTCTTCTCATTTAATATAACAAAGATTTCGGTTAAAATCCAATTAAGAATATTATAGAAACAAGTTTGGTTGTCTGTAAGTTAGAAAAATAATTGATTGTGAATGTGGATTTAGTCACAGTGTTAGATCTAAATTTAGAGTAGTTTCATCGGGCAAGGTTCAAATTAACTATAATATATTTTCCTTTTCACATATACTCAACAAAAATTAGCTGAAAGCGGCGGAATGCATGTAAAATGCTGCCAGGCCGCAAATGGCACACGGATACTATTTTAGATATTCTGTTGGATCTAATAATTCTGTATAGAAACCTGAAGTTTATTACACCGATTTATATTCTTCTTAAGACATAAGTTATTATATTGTACATCTTTTGGAGAATGTAAAATGTTTCTCTATTGAAAAATATACCTTCTATATATAAACAAACATGTAGAGAATTCGATTTTAGTGATTTTAGACATAGTTTTCAAACTTATATATATATATATATATATATATATATATATATATATATATATATATATATATATATATATTTGTGTGTGTGTGTGTGTCGTTAACTTTGTTGGATGTTTTATGCGTTGATGAGATAACGATGTTGCTATCAGAGGTAAGATAATGAAATATGATTCGAGAAATCGTACGAGCCCCATAACGAATTCTCATAACGAGCGTCCCGTCAGAACTTCGGTTCCGTGTCGTGGCGATCCGCTAGAAAAAAGTCGAAAAATCAAATCGCGCCGAAGAAAAAACAACAATGATTAATGATTCGGAATCGTCGAAACGGCCTAAAACAAAAATGAATATACAAGACACGATCGTGGCGGTGTGAATTGAATTTCCATGTATAAAATCCGGCATCATCATATAATACATCGACCCAAAGAAGTATGTACAAAAAAAAAGTGAACCGAAAGAAAACGAACGGAAAAAAAGGAACAACAAAACATACACACATCGAACTGAAAACCAGTGAAAAAAAAAAAGTCGAAGTGTACAACACCATACAGGTCTCGTGGTAGATACCAGATATATAAATACAAATGACAGCAAAAGGTTTTCATTGACGACAAACACCTTGTATCCAATAAATTCAGTTACGGGCTCTTGTTTGCACTGTAGTGGGATTTGTCTCGGATCTATTCAAGCCCATAAACAACACGACGGGCGTGGCGCACTCCTCCGTACATGTGTGTGCGGAGTGGGGCTCGAATCGAAACGGCCGGTCGATATTGCGGGCGGGACGAAGCGGCTCGTTCGGATGTGAGCCGCGTTCGTGATTCGCGAAAACGTGCACGCGCCGCCCGAAAATAGTGGGAGAAGCGATCCGGAAAACTCTTCCCGTTCCCTCCGCCAACTGCGATCGCTCTAGCAGTCGCATACTGATCTCCTAAGAGTAAGCATAGAGACTATAAGTTTAAATATAATAACGGAAGTTGTTGAACATCCAATACACACATTATTATACATCTTCTTTAAAATCCCCCGATTGTTGTTGATCTGCGAAAACGGCGAGGGGTCGTAACATAACAAACGAAACGTTTCGCGTCGTAACAATACCGGCGAACATTTTGTGCTGCACGTTTACTGCGACAGATTTCGCTCGACGGACTGTACTCACGCATCCCATCAAATGGAGAGACACAGTGATTACATTTTTGTGTTGATTTCGTGAGGTTGTGATAATTTTTTTTTTTTTTTTGATTGATCGATCGATCGATTCCCGTTATTGTTTTTGTACCTGTTATTTATTTTATTTTTTCAGTTCGGTTGATTCGATTGTATTTTCTTGCATCGAAAATACTGTGACAGTGTTATTGTTTTTATTTATTTTTTTTTTTTTTTGGTTTGGTTATCGTACGTTCATATATGATTTTGTATCCACGTAACGTCGATTGTTGTTCATCCGAGATTCAGTTCTGTTGTAATTTCTTGCGAGTTGAACGATACGGACGTAAGTGCGCCGCTACTTCCCATCGTTCTGTTGTGATTCATTTGACAGTTCGGACGCACACTGTTGTTCTTTAGTTGTTGTTACGTTTTTTATTGTTTTCTATTCGCTGGAAATAATCTGTTCGACTCCGGATTTGGTTTTGAATATATTTTCCGTTATCATTATTTGATTTTTGTGAAATGGCAGCGTATGCCCAGTTTGGTTATTCATATCCGACGGCATCACAGGTATGTACTTTTAACACATCTTATACTTAACATACAATTAATCGCACTTGCGGATTAACAATGGAAATTCGAACGTTTGCGTTTCATGAATTTCATTACACATGTATACATGTAGAAATATGTTTATATATGGTTCAGTATTCGTTTCACAATAGATGTTTCAATTTTGAAAAAGATCATTACAGTTTTTTGTATTGAAAACGATTTAGTTTTATTCAAAGAATCTGTTGTTTAATTTCGACTTACATTTTCAAGTCAACAAAGAGGGGTATTGTTGTTTTAATTAATGTCGGTTTAAAAAAATGTTGTTCATATTTTCACAAAGATTTATATAAAGATGAATAATGTATATATCAGTTATTAATTACTAAATGGTAAATAAAATTTAAAAGCATCATTACCATTTAATTTCCTTATAAAAACGATTCACGTTGATTTAATTGACATTTCTTTGACTGATTGCCTTTTTCAAATCAGTAAGTTCAGCAATGTTTCGAAAAATTATTCAACTGTTATTCAAATATTATTATTTACATGTATACATAGACTGTATATATATATATATATATATACATATATGTATGTATGTGTATTGTTAATAATATTTTAATAAATTATCACATTTGTTTTGTTATAAAAAGTTACATTCTTTGATTGAATGGAAATATGTTTGATGGAATGATTGATTATTTAGGATTTGAGGTGCACCGACAACCGAGATCATTGACTCCCAAAATATTTTTAAAAAATGATTGCTGTTTTTTAAATACAATTCTATTAATGAATATTTAAGGAATTATAATTCATATTTTGACAAACCTACTGGAAGAATATTTGTATATATATATATATATATATATATATATATATATATATATATATATATATATATATATAGCAATTGTTTTTTTAAAAAATTAACACTTTCGCTGTAGAAATTGTTACAATTTTTCTTAATAAAAGGGATTTAGTTTGATTTAATGGATAGGTTTCTTAAATGTGTCTATCGTTTTCGAGTTAATAGTATTTTAAAAATGTGTAAGCCCTAGGATAAAACTTATTTTAATACATATAGAAGTGGCTGTTAATAAATATTTAGAGACATATATCATCCATGTGATTATAAAGAAAATTACACTACAAAATATATTCAGTGTATGTTGCTTTCTTTAACAAGTTTTCAGAGTAATAAATCGACGGTTTGACTTTATGTTCTTTTCTATACGGAGTTTGAGTTTCAGTAGTCGAAAAAAGAAACAATTAAAGTCAATTTGTGGAAAAGGAATTGGTCTATAAGGGATGTATGAACATAGATTTAGGAATTTTAAACGTGAACACACTTTTTATCGATTGAAAAATATTTTATTTGAATTTAACGCAGTGCTTATAAAAATGACTGGAAAATTAATTAACTTGCAACTCTGTAATGGGTTGAAAATGGAATTCGTAAATGTAAATTTACAAATTAGTATTTGTAATTTCAATGACTATATATATATATATATATATATATATATATGTATGTATATAATTTTAAAATGATTAATAGTCGAGTTTGTTTTTCATTTTAAAAAATAATGCAATGAAATGAAAACAGAAATATGTACAAGTATTCTTTATTATAATATTTTTATTAGTTAAGAAAATATTAGTAGAATAAGATGTCTTTATTGTTTGCTTTATAAATCACAAATGTTCTTTTGGATTGGCTCTTTGTTGTATATTTAAGTATTATTTTATGTATTAGTGTTTTTGAAATTATTTCTTAGTAAGAGATTTGGTGATTTTGAATCACGGTTTTTTTTATAAACAGACATGAACATTTATTAGTTTATATTGTTGTAATTAGTTTAATTGGTTCAAAAATATATCAAGGAATAAAACTCTAGCTTGAATTTGATAACATAATCCTTTTTTTTATATTTGGATTGAGATAATTTTCTAGTTTAAAGCAGATCTGGTAAACGGAATGAAAGTTATCATAATTTTCTTTATAGATGTTACAGACTTGTCTTTAAATTATGGCTTTTTTAACTGCATTTATAGCCAGAAATATTAATATATTTAAAAGACGGATAATTTATTTTAATACGGAAGAATTTTCTTCAAGAATATATAGAGAAATAGTTTTAGTTTTGTTTTTCATTTGATAGAGATTTTTTTTGAATTCTTTTGGAAATATTTAGTCAATAAATATATTTCTTAAAAAAATCGATTTTAATTTAATAGACTGTTCATTAAAATTAGCTATGATGAAAGGATTAAAATTTAAATTTGATTTTGTTTACAAAATAGAATATGATTTTGTTTCAAATCAAACATAAAGGCATTGAATTAAGATTTTTATAATCTCATTTATGGACAGAGATGTAAAGATATTTGAAATATGAAGAATTTATTACAAGACAAAGATTTTCATTAAAAGTAAATCGATTGAGAAATAATTGTAGTCTGAGTGTTGTATTTTTCAAGTAGTTTTCATCTTTTGTTGTCTAACAAATATCTGATTACTAAAAGAAAAATTCAGTGGAAAAGTTAGATATGTATCATTATATATTTATTTGAAAAAAATGTTCGAATTACGGACTGTCAGAATTTTTTTAAAGACTGACAGATGAAGATATTTTAAAAAATAATAAATTATTTGAATACAAGAGGATTGATTACAAAATGTATTGAAAAATAAATATAGTTTTAAATTTGTATGCCGTGCCTAATTTTCATTTTTTTGTTTTTAACTAAATGTTTTAATTTCTAAAAAAAAAAATGTAATAAATATTTCGACTTCGGTTTAAGCGATTGTCTATTTAAAAATATGTGCAATGAAAGGAATGAAAACTAACAAGTTTTCATTAGAAATATATTTGTTTTTTTTTACACTCAGGTCCGGTATTCAAACTACGGGCTCTTTTGAATTTTATTATAAAACCGAGATGTAAAATGTTTGAAATAGCAGTAATTTATTATGACTGATTTTTTTAAAGAAATATGTCCAGGAAGAGAAGTATAGATTGTATTTTATATTTCGTAGCTGCTTTTTATTTTCCATTATTTGATAAATGTTTTGGTAATAAAAGACCAGGTTTTTAGAAACAATTTCGCTGTAGATTTAAACGATTGTCTGTTAAAAAATAATAATGATAAACGAAACGAAAATTAATATACTCTTAAATTTAGTTTACTTTTTTTATAAATTCCTTATTTCATTTTCATTGTTTATTGTTCAACCAAATAACTTATTTCCACAAAGAAAAATGTTATGAAAATTTCGGTTTTGATTTAAGGAATTGTATAAAAAATGTGTGATGAAAGGAACGAAAATTGATATATATTTCATTAGAAATTGATTTATTTTATATCTTTAATTTGAATAACACTTGTTATTCAAATTACGGGCTCTATCAAATTTTATTAAAAATCGAAATGTAAGATGTTTGAAATAGTAGTAATTTATTATTAAGACAGAGTGATTTTTTTTAAAACAAATATGCCGAGAAATAAATATTGATTGTACTTATATTTCATAGCTGATTTTTATTTTCATGACCTAATAAATATTTAAGTAATAGAAGAATACATTTCTCAGAACTATTTATATGTAGATTTAAATACTTGTCTATTAAAAAATAGTTTTGATAAAAGAAATGAAAAATTAACATAATTTTCTTTGAAAGTTTGTTTACGTTTTTATAAACATGTCTGTGATTCGTATTACAGGCCGAGAGATTTTAGAGTTACTTAAGTATGGAAGGATTTTTAAAAATTTACTGGTAAATAATTATAGTCAATGTTTTATGTTTAAGATACTGTTTTTATGAGTTATTAGATACGAAATTACTGATTAAAAAAAACGAATAAATCTCTTAGGAAATTTTTGATTTGTGTTAAAACGAGTCAATTAAAAAACAGCAATGATATAAGAACGTTTTCTTTAGAAATTAATTATAATTTGTGTACACATGCCAGTAATTTCAAATTACAGGTTATTATATTTCCATTTATAGACAAAAATATGAAGTTATTCAAAAGACTAATAGTTTTTTAGATTTGATTTTATATTTTTTTTAATTTATATCGAATTGATAAATGAATAAATTTCGTCCTATGAGAAAATACAATATTTGTATCCAAATTGATTTTCTTAATAGTACATGTGATATAAATTTATAGCATCCCTTTTTTAAATAGTAAGAAAATGTAATTGTAAACGATTAAAATCATTAAATTAAAATCATAAAATCAAGAAAGAAGTACATTCGGTTGCAGGCTTTTCTTGGGAAAGAAATCATTGAGAAATAAAACCTAATTGTACTAAATTCCGTTTGAAAATTTCAGTTGTGTTTCAATTTAATTAAAAAGAGCAAATAATGAAATCGGTTTATTCGGTTCACTCTCACATATTTATTCCTGAAATAAATCAATAAAATATTGATTTTTGAAATGTTTGAGTTTTAAAATATGTCATGATGGACCAGTTGTTCTTAATTACTCTCAAGATTAGTTTAATGGGAATTAAAATGTTAATTTGATTGTTTATATTCTTTTCGAATATATACTGAATGCAGTATTTATGTTTGCTATTTCGTAACAAGTGTTTTATTAGTTAAAGAAGTAAATTATTTGGTTAGAATTCATATGCTTGTCTATTAAAAAGTATTTATGAAAAAGGATTAGATCATTTTAACCAAACTTTTTCAATAAATGTTTATGATTTGAAATTGTATCGATATTTGATTTAAATCAATTTTATTCTTGTTGTTTTGTAATAGTAAAATATATTAATAGGTGTTTGTTGTGTTGAGTGCCTGAGTTAATTTTGAAAAAGTATAAAAGTAAAATTAGAACTTTTTTTAAATATAAATATACATATATATATATATATATATATATATATATATATATATATATATATATATATATATATATATATATATATATAGGGAAATAATTATAGAATGGACTTTATATTTTCTATGCCTTTTAAATTTTGTACACAATTGATTGAAGAATAGATAAAAGAAGAAAACTGATTTCTTATAAAAGATTTTCTATGAGAGTAGTAAAAGATGAAATATTTTTGAAAGAATTTCAAAGTAATTTTCAATTTGAAATAAGTTTCTCATAAAAATTGTTTATCCGAAATTGTATTGCCACTCCGTGTGACACAATTAATTATTTTTTAAATATTAAGAAAGTATAGATGTGAATTTATTCATAAAACGGAGAAAGAATGTTTAAATTTGTGAGTTAGTCTTGAAAAAGTGGAAAAGTTAAATTAGGTACTAATTTTTTTAAAAAAATATAAATAGTGAAATAAGTTCCGATTATTTTGTATCCTTTTTTAATTTTGTGTATCGTAACAAGCACCTAAGTGATTAAAGGATAGGGTAAGGAAGAAAATTGACTTTGTCTTAAATGGTTTTCTATTAAAAAGTAGTCAAATAAGATGAAATATATTTGAAAAATAAATTGTTAATAATTTTCAAATCGTGATAAATTTCTTTTACTTGAAATTGTATTTATATTTGGTGAGGAACAATCGATTCTTTTTCTCAAGTATTATGAAAGTTTAATTGTGAATTTATTCATAAGACTGGGCAAGAAGGGACGGTAAAACTTATTCTTGAAATATAGGTATATATATATATATATTAAACTATGAAATCAATTTTGAATGTATTAAAAGTAATTAATTAGTTAAATTATTAAATATTCCAAGAAGTTTTAGGTAATAAAATATATCAGGTGGTTAAATTCAGTCTCAAAAATGAATTTTTCACTCCATGCAACGAAAAGTATGATAAACACTTAACTAATAATCTCTGTGTACTACTTTCTTTTATTTAAATTGAATAAAGTATTCCTTAAAAGGTCAATTATTATTTTTTTACCAAATAAAATTCTTTATGATAGGCAAAAACTAATAGCACATTCAGATTCAACGTAACGTATCAACATTTTTATGAGACTAAATATTTTTCAAACTATAAAAAGTTTTATTTGCAATTAGACTTTCGAATCGCATGATAACATTTCTTTCTATTTTTAATAAACAAATTGATGTCTTAAAATTTTATTGATGTTTTTTTAATATCGTTTTTCTATACATCGGGTTTAATTTGTCTGATAATTTTCAGGCAGCTGAATTACTAAAAAATCTATAAATTTTTCCTACACTTTATTGCTTCTTAATGTACATGCATTTCTTAATCTCTTCATTTACAGTAAAGATATTAAGAAATGTATGTACATTAAGAAGCAATAAGGCACAGAAAGTCTATAATTTTTTTGTACTTTATTGCTTCTTAATATGCATATATTTTTTAATCTCATTGTTTGAATTACTGGTTTTGATCGAAAATACTGGGTTTCACAAATGAATTTCCACTCCCCATAGATCACTCTCACAAATCATGACTGAAACCTGATACAAATATGCTGATATCACTCTTCTGGTACTGATTATCATTTCCTGTTTATCTCATGAGGAAATAACTAGGAATTGATTAAATAAATATGTTTATATATGTTTTATTTGCTCATGAAATTCAAATGTAACAGAAATTTCCAATAAAATGTATTTTTAAAAAATCATTGCGATGCAATAATCGATATGATTGAGAAATGAAAACGACTTTCAGTTCAAAACATGTTATATATATTTTTCCTGCTTTATCTTCTCTAATAATTTAACAAACCGAGTACGTTATCATTATTATGATATAAACATCTTTTTAATAGGCACGTTCATTTAGTATTCAATTAAATACACATTTAAAAAGGTATTATTTCATAATTATCTCGGTTAATTGATTGAAAAATTGTTACAGAATTTAATTTTAATTTTTAGTTATGAAACGCATCAATTGTTTTAGTTTTAAATGTTCAATCATTTGATTATTTTTGATACTTTTGTGTATTTAAATTTCGATTTATCATTCACAGAGCGCTAAAGGACTGAAAAGTATTTTCCAGTGTTTTATCTTTTTGAGAAAGAGGGCATTGTTATTGAAATATGTAGAAGTAATAATCAAAGTAATGATATTTTTGATTAAAAAAAGATTGTACAATTTTCGAGGAAGTAAAATTCCTTTATGAAAGAGATATAGTATGTAACTCTTTAAATTTGGTCAAACAGGAACAGTAATTTGATTTTATTCCATTGTATTGAATGGATGAACACCATATATGAAATATTGATCTACTTAAGGGAAGAATTATGTATAGAATTGTATTTTCAAGCGAACTGTAATCAATTTAACGAATATTTAATTAAGAACAGCCGAAAGAATATTTTTCTCTACCGTATCCCTATCTTAAATCTATAAATAGTTTCTGTATCAGTAACACAATTCATTTGTGGTCGATTTTTCTGTATAATCGAATGTTTAAATTTTACAATTATTATTTTAAATTGTAAATGTTATTGATATTCTAGAAAAAAAGATATTCTTTGAATTAAATGGAAGTATTAAACTTTTCGTCCTGTCTTTTAGCAATTTAAATTATTTTTAACCTTTTTTTGTACGAATCAATGTATTCAAATTTATAAATATTGACATACATTGAAAAAGCCATATTTTTTACAATAAAAAAAACATAAATATATTTAACTTATTATTATCTTTTCTAGGCAAGTGAAATTGCTTTAAACATGTTTTCCTCTAGCCTCAATATTTAAACTCTTGAATATTGTTGAATAAAATCAACAGTGTTTGAAATAAAAATATGTATTTAGGGTTTTGTCATTTTTGAAAAAAGGTTCTTTTCTGTAGCTCGGTATTCAAGCTTAAAAATGCAACTGATATTCGATAGAAAGTAATAATTATTGTCACCGAAAAATTATTCAAACTCAAACTTATTTTAATCTCAGAACAATTTGAATTATTTTTATGAATTTATTCATAGATCTTAGTATTTCAAGTGATAAATATTATTGATATTCGATGATGATAATTTTTAAAACAGAAAGAAAGATTTATATTTTTCCTTTAGTCTTTTCTTTTCTAAAGAAGTGAAATTACGTTAAACAATTTTTCCTACTGCTCAATATTTAAAATCAAAAATTATTGGAAAAATCAACAATTTGTGAAGTAAAAAGGCATGTTAAGATTTTAATCCAATCTTATTTTTTAAAAACATCAATTATTTTAAACAGATTTGTTTTGCCTGCAACCATTTTTAGATTCATAAATGTGAACTATATTTATTAAATAATTATTGGAAATTAAATAATCATTAAACCCTTTAACTTTTTTATTTTCTCTTCTTAAAACAATTTGAATTATTTTCATTAATTTTCTCTTAGACCCACGTATTTTAATTGACACATGTTATTAATATTCGATGAAAGAACGGCAATTTTTAAAACAGAAAGAAATATTTACATCTCTCCCTTCTCCTTTTCAATTCTAAAGTAGTAAAATTATCTTAAACATATTTTTCCCGGTGCTCAATATTTAAACTCAAAAATTAATGGAAAAAAATCAACAATTTGCGAAATACAAAGACTTTTAAGATTTTGGTCCTGTCTTTTTTATTCAAAAAAAGTCAATTGTCAATAGATTTTTATACCCGCAACCTCTTTTTTCAGATTTATAAATATTTCTCGCATTTATTTAATAATTTTGGAAATAGAAAGAATTATTAAGTCATTGTATTTTAATTTATTTTGTACCCATGTACTTGGATTTGAATTTTTTTTTCTTTTCCTTTGGGTTGCTATTTTTTTTCTTCTTTTTCCATTACCGGTTTCGTATATTTAAACAACTTCAGATGAATATCGGCTGTAATGTAGATTTTTATACCAGTTTTAGTTTATATTGTGTGTTTACACATAAAACTTAATATTAAATATGACAATATAATAAAATTGGCATAACAAATCTTCACTGACAACCAGTACCTACCCGAAGAAAGAAAAGAAAAAAAAACAGTGATCTAAAGGAAAAGAAGAAAAAAAATATAATAAAACCCTTCACGTTATTTTCATTTTGTCTTCCTAAAACAATTTAAATTTTTTTCATAACTATTTCGTGCGCTGCAATATATTAACAATATATAACTTAAATGAATCCTGTGTTTGAAAAAGCATGCAAACTTCAAAGGAAAAAACTATCACTTCAATAAAATCACAAACAAATGAGACAAAAAACTGACTCTCGAATCATATAGCATTTAAAGGTTAAATGGAATTATTAAAATGTTAATTAATTTTAAGATTTAATTAAAGTAATTAATTATTTTTATTATAAAGTTACATGAAAGCATGTCAATCAAAATAATTTAAGCACTCGTTTACTTTTATATAGTCGTTTCAGTACATTATATATATATATGTATACATAGGACACATGCATGTATTTATTTATCATTAAATATAAATTCTACAACACCTCTACAGCGAAACATCTCTGAAGCATAACCTCGCATCTAATTTGATATAAAATCATCCGTACGACGGTTTTCGAAAGGAAATACTTATGTAGGGATTATAAAAATTCTTTTTAACGCGTGTTCGACCGTTAACGAGGTGTCCGAAACCTCAAATCGCTGACCAACAACAAACGTAGTTCGTGGTCGTTGCCAAACGTGTTCCTTAAATAAAATCCGCTTCATTTAAAATTGTTACATCGCACGGAATCTCTCGAATCAAATAACGATACTCGAGCATTCACAAATATGTAACAAGTTGCGTCACGTGGTACGCGAAACGGTGTTGTAAGTAAATAGCTTAATTGTATTCAAATACATTTTAGTCCGGTTGGAAATTCGATATGGTCGGACGGTTTTTTTTTTGTTTCTCGAACTGAGTAAATTCGATGAGAGTGTATCGAAAAAAATATACATAGATTCGATAAATTTGATTGGATTTTTTTTCAATTAGTCAATTAATAATTAACACTTACAGCTCATGAATGAAGTGGATGCACACAGCCGACCGATTCATTTTTGTATGGATACACTGCCAGTACCGGCTCGGTTTTCGATAGTATGAACCCCTCTCAGCTCTCAGCTCGACAAATTTTACCTAAATAAAAATAGGAAACAGTATTCACTATAACATTCTGTTTTATTTAATTTCAACACATTTATATTGCATTTATATTGATAGTGTTGTGTATTAAATGATTCTTAATTTAATGGAATTGTGATTATAATATTATTATCTAGTCAGGGTTCTCTTCGAAAGCTACCAAAATAGTGTATTTATCGATTATTGACCATGTAATGTCATATATTCCAATATCGTCGTCCCCATCACTTTCAGAATCATTATACGAGGGCGGTTTGAAGAGTAACTTGATTCGTATACTCGCTGAAGGAGAGAGAGAGACAGCTGTATATGTTTTTTATATAGTTTCATCCCTTTTAGTAACGCATGTGAGGTTGCAAGTCATTCCGATATTAACCCTTAACGGATCAATGCTGGCGTAGCACTTTTACTTATTAGGTCGAATGCCGGCAACATACATTGCGGCAAAAAAATCATTTTATCATTTTCATCATTGTGGTTATTATATTTTCATTTAACAGGTTAAGTGCTACATCGATTCCTTTTAATTAATTCATTTCAATTCGTCATCTGTAATTTCATTAAAAATAAATATTTTTTTCTTTATATCTCATATGAAAATCCTTAGAGGATAATTTTTCTTCGTATAAAAAATTACCTGGACCCAGCGGTCAGAAAATATAAAATACCTCTGGACCGTTAAGGGTTAATTCTTCGTTTGACATTTGTTTCGACACAAGCGTTTCGTGCGAAAGTGCCAAATGCATAAAATCCAATTTCGAGGTGTGATTCAGTTCTTTTTTTGGAAGAGAAAACAGGGAAGGAAATCAATGAGAGTGTATTTCCTACATTGGGCGAACCTTGTTCTTCCTACGAAACTGTTCTACTTTGGGTGAATGAATTTAAACGTGGCATAACGAGAGCATCGAAGATGTACCACGCTCAGGAGGCCCGAGAACAGCATTCACACCAGAAATCATCAATCAAGACAACGATATGATTTTGTCTAACTAGCGGGTGAAAGTGAGCGAGATAGCAGATATCATAGGCATCTCAACTGAGCGAACGCATTTCAAGTTCCATAATGGATTGGGTATGAAGAACCTTTCCGCAAGATGGGTGTCGCGTTTGCTCGCTGCATAGCAAAAACAAATTCGTTAGCGAACATCAACCGACTTCTTGGAATTAAAAAAAATGCAATGGATTTTAATGCGTTATTTTGTAGCTATGAATGATACTCGGATTCATCATTCCACATCAGAATTGAAAATGCAATCAAAACAGTGGATTGGACACGTTGAAACTGCTCCCAAGAAGGCAAAGACAGTCCACCCGACTGAAAAGGTGATGGTGTCAGTTTTCTGGGACGCGGAAGGAATTCTCTCGATCGACTATCTTTAGAAGGGAAAAATAGTTACTGGCCAATACTACATAGCACTTTTAGAGAAGTTGGAGACAGAAATCGTGGAAAAACGTTCCGAAATGGCTATGAAAATATGTTGTTTCACCATAACAATGCGTCGATTCATTCAGGCGTCGTTGTTCAGCAAAATTTTACAGAATTAAATTTTGAAAACTTTCTACATTCACCGTATTTACCTGATTTAACTCTTTCGGACACCCATCTGTTCTTAAAACTCAAAATTTTCCTGTATGGAAATCGATTTGGGTCAAATGAAAAGTTTATAGAGGCCGCAAACGGCTATTTTGAGGACCTTGAAGAAACCCACTTCCGGTATAAACTCGCGAAGCTGGAAAAACGTTAGGGAAAGTGTGTTGAGCTTCGAGGGGATTATGTCAAAAAATAAAATACACTGAAACTGAATTGTTGTCTTTAATATCGAACCAAGTTACTATTCAAACCGCCCTCGTATAGTAGCGGCAATACAGAACGCCATTTTTGACTAACTATGTCGCTGTCATCACTCCAATTACTCACCAAAAAACCACTAGAACACCCTGACAAATTACCGAAACAAAATTCTTTAGTTCCACTATCTAAATCCATTTCAAAAGATCAAGTTCAAAATTCTCTGATTAAGAAAGTACAAAGCAGACTATAATCATTGATAGAAAAAATGTGTCTGTTAACGGAGACGGTCTCAATAACCATTGAAGTAAAGAGCAGAGATTAATAGATTTTACAAAAAAATCTGGTTCCTTAGATTCATGGATTTTCCTGTACCTTGTCGCTTTGAAAATGATGCCACTGATATTGTCAAAAATGATCAATAATCAATTATTGAACATTTTTCATCAGAAAAATGTTTGATAAGGTGAAAGAATAATTTATTTCTTAAAGTGAATTTAGTCAATGTCGAAACTGTAGTGTAATTACTGATTATTTTAATTATTGCTTACATATTCATACAGATTTTCTGAAGGTGATTAATTTACATCAAAATGTGTATAATCTACAATTAGAGCAATCAAAAAATCAATTCAAAAATTAATGTGATTATAAAAATGAATTCAACCATAGAACAATATAAATATTCATGGAATTTTTTGAAAATTATTTTTAATCCTTAGTCTATGAACAATGATTTTATTTTATGAAACATGAATTAAATCAATTTACAAAAACTATATAAAAAATTCTCTTTAATGATAAAAAATGATTCGATTTATATTTTTTTTATAAAAAAACGGTTTAAATGATCGCTAAATATTCAAAGAAACGAATTCATGAATCGATTCAATGCACTCATCAAATACAATCCCATTCCCTAATTTCTATTAATAACTGCAAGACTGTTCTGTTCTCGAAAGATGTTTTATCAAACAGTCGCCCAGTTTTCAAATCAATGACAACCATTAACTTTATTTATTATAGTTTATAGCACTGTGTCGAATTAAGTGAGATTAATATGGTGTAGGTTATTGGTTTCCTTTCATTTTAAGGGTTACGATTTTATAAAGAAGGGGTGTTGAACTGACGATGCGAATAAAACAGTGTTTCGGAACGAAGGGTCGACACCCTAACTTTTTTTAAATATATATGTGAGGATGTTAATAGACATGAATGTCTCAATGGTATCAACAACCATATATATATATATATATATATATATATATATATATATATATATATATATATATATATATATATATATATATGTTAAAAAATTAATATACTTATAAATAAATGATGTAGTAATAAAACAGTGTTCAACGAAGTACATATTTTTTTTTCTAGTCCGAACGAAAACTTCTGTAATTCCATACTGATAATTATTAGTATTAGGCACGTATTTAAGTCCGGCATATATTAAAATAATTAAATTAATTTTTAAGTAACTTGTATAACAAGTCAGGCAAGACACAGAACATATGTCGTCGAAAAGCGTTCCGTGAAAAAAAACACGGTTCTACTGAAAATTATAGTGTAGTGTGTTTTAATATTAAATAATATGTTATGTAATAAATATGTGCATATATATATATATATATATATATATATATATATATATATATATATATATATAATGAATACATATTCATTTGGTATAATTATATATTTTAAAATGATTAAAGAAATTTCGAGGGAAAATAGATTTGTTTGCCAGTGAAACATGCAAACTATTTAGCTACGGAGGATTTTTATTGTTAGTAAATTGTTTGATAATTGATCGACATTAATTGTTTTTATTTATAACTGATGTATATATTTTTTTTTAATTTAGTTTAATTTTAACATTTAATCTGTCGATATTGTAATAATCGCCTCGTTGTTTCAAAATATGCAATTCGAATACTATTTTCTATCTGTGCAATTTACAATAATTTATTTTTTTTAAGAAAGAAAACACAATGCTCTTTTAATATTTGTACTGATTTCAGTAATTGTTGATATTTTTTTTGTATTGTGCTGTTTTTCAATTTTCAAATATTGATCCAAAAAAGATGATATAAATGTTGTAAAAAGTAAAGACAGGATTAAGAGGATATTTTTTATTTATTTCAAAATCTATGTGTATTAAATTCTTTATATAGGTGATTCAATATAGGCAATATTTTAGGCAATTAGACAGTATTAAAAAAAAAAACATGTTATCCCCCATTTAGTATTTTAGTATTGAATTGAACGAAAATACTAAATAAAAAATAACATGACATTTCTTAACCCCTGCATCCACTTTAATACTTTCATGTGGAAGCATAAATTGAATCTAAATATTGAGGTCTAGGAAAAATGTGTTCAAAATAATTGAATTTTTTCTTAAAAAAAAACGAGACAAATTTCTCTTATATCTGTTTTATTTCAATAATTGTTAATATTTCTTCATGTCATTATTTCAATGACTTCGCCGGGGGAAAAAGTCGAAATGTTAACAATGAAAGAGGATTACATATTTCTTCTGTATTTTAAAAATCAATGTGTGGGAATTTATAATATGTATTGAGGTGTAAGGTAGGTTTGTTAAAAATAATTGAAATTATTTACAAAAATTTATTTTTTTAGGAAAAATCGATTTAAAGTGATTCGAATTGTTTAAAGACAATAAAATTAATTTATTGTTACTCTTTATGTTCTATATATATATATATATATATATATATATATATATATATATATATATAAGGAGAGAGTGTGAGAGAATGAATATTCTACAGTATATTCGGTTAATTTGTGTACAGATTCAGGGATACAAAATTAACAAAAAAGTGCTTTAAGATATTCCTCATATATTACACATGTAGATCATAAGCAATCTAGTACAAGTTTTAATTACTTAAATTAATCAGCATCTAAAAAAGTTAATGTTGTGTACACTGATTATAAATTATCTCTCTCTCTCTCTCTCTCTATATATATATATATATATATATATATATATATATATATATATATTCATATAAATTGTTCACTTATACTCATGTATAACACAACAAATTAGCAATATTCTATATGAGAGGAATCCCAATTATTTTTTTTTCTAAAATTTCACTACACCATTCTTATATTTTACATTTTGTTATTCAAAAGCCAGTTTAGATAATAAACACATTGTTTAAAATAATTATATTCATATTTTCACTTCACGCTTGGTATTTTAATCAGCGCATATATATATATATATATATATATATATATATATATATATATATATATATATGTATGTACGTAGAGTACATACATATACGTGTATGTCTATAATTATCTTGTTAACAACTAATTAATATATAAAATTAAGTCTCTCATAAAACTGTTATGTAAAATAAGAAGTGAAAAATACTGTTACTTTCATTTACATTTTTTTTTCATAAATATACTGATTTGAGATCTATTGTATTGATGGTTTTTTTTCTGGATTCACGGTACATAATATAAATTGATATAAAATAATTTTCTTTTTCAGCTCTAATTTCATGTTATTGTTCTATTATTTCTTATTGTACTGATTTTCATTCCAAGCTTAGTACTATTTTTTTATTTAATAAATATTTGTATAAGGAATTCCATCCGGTGTTGTATTATATAACACAGTTTGTCTTTATTTGTGTTTTTTTTTAATGATCAGTTGAATATATGATTGAGAAAAAGTCTACTAAATAAAATACATGTTTCATCTTTATTTCAGTAGCCAAATTGTTCAATAAATCTTCATTGATGAATTCTTAATGATCTTTTTTTGCATTACGATGACGATTCCAACATCCTCAAAGTGTCGACTAATCTGATTTTTGAGATCGTTAGTACTTTTAGATTTCAAGAACGCGTCCTTAACATTAAACAATGCTTTTTTAATATGTTCTCTATCTTAAAAATGAAGATAAAGAACCAAAAATATTCGATTATAACCTAACAAAATAACGTTTCGCTACGAACACATGATATAAGCGACGCACCGATTGGGTTCAAATATTGAAACTCAACTACATTCAGAGAATAGGCTTGAAATAAAATCCACTGCGCCATTCATTATTCATAGGCTATATATGTTAAACAATTAATGTGAAATACTAGAATATCAAAAAAATATGAAAACTTCAGACAATCACAAAGAAAATGAAGAAATATTTAGTGTTTTTTATTATTTTCAGGCTCGAAATTTGTTTCCTAGATATTATGAAGTATAAATATGTATATGTATATATATATATATATATAATAAGCCTCTTTCAATCCACTGCTGGATGAAGGACTCTTACAAAACTTAAACGGTCTATGCCTTTCATTTCCATAAATTTCCAATTAGTTTTCTTATGTCTTTATCTCGTCTTTCTCTCTCTTTATATATATATATATATATATATATATATATATATATATATATATATATATATATTGGTGTTGTAGAAAAATGTAATATTAGTGAGTTTGAATAAAATGTCGCTTGTTAGCATTCGTATGTCTCTACATCCAGTTGATAATTTTATTTTAAGCGACCCGGTCATCTAACTGGATTAATCTTAATCAGCAATTACTGCTTCTATTGTATTAATTTGAGAAATAATTTTCACTTGTTAATCGATGCAGTCTTAAACCTCAAATGAACAACCAACCATCACTTGTCAAGTCGATTTTATATTAAAAATTATAAGTTTGTTTCTAAAATTCTCTCAGTGGTTTCTAATAATGGATTGTTTAGATCCGATTAGATTAAAATTGACTTTGAGTACTGTAAAATATTAACTGGTGATTAAAATATCGCTTGGTTATATTTCTATATGTACGTCCAGTTGATAGGTTTATTTTGAAACACCCTGTTATCTGATTCGATTAATCGTAATTAATATTTTGTTCTATAATATTAAATTTGAACTTTTTAAACCGATTTTATATTGAAAATTGTGAGCTTTTTTCTAAAAATTGTTCACTGGTTTTTTATTAATGGATTGATCGACTCTGATTCGATTTAAATTAACTAGTTAGATTTTAATTAAATCGTTGGTATAGAGTGCTAATTAAATGATTAAAATGTCACTTGGTTATATTTGAATCTCTACATATCTAGCTGATAGAATTATTTTGAAAAAACCTATCAGAATTTTTTCTATAAAATTATTTTCAAAACTTTTCACTTTTCAAGGCAATTTTGTATTGAAAATTGTAAGTTTCTTTCTGCAATTTCCCCAGTTCTGATTTTATATATGAACTGGCTAAAACTGATTAGACTTTTATATCTATTGTAGGCTATTAATCAAATTGATTTTACAATCGATCAATTTTGAAGCAGTTTTTACTATTTCTCTGTAATATTCCATTTCAATCATAATAACACAACTGCCTATTTCTTTAAAAAATATTTAATTTTAGTATATTTATTATTTTAATAACGTTTAAAAAAATTTAGGACATCTCCGGTATTTATACTTAATCGATAATTACAAAATGATGTTATGTTCAACATGTGTGTGTGTGTATTCAGTTGTGAATAAATACATATATAAATATATAAAAATATAGATAATGCATATAATAATAGAACATCGATTGGTATTCAAGAGTGATCGCGTTGGCTACGATTACGGTCCGATTACGATCGGAGAGCTCCTTGAATTTTTAATGATCCGTTTTAAAACAAAACTCGACCGTCAATTTTTGTACGTACACAAACACACACACACACATGTACATACACTTTCCACTTGTTATTTTATGGCCCAAAGGTTTTTTTTCCTCTCGATGAACGTTGTGTACGAGCGAGACGAAAGACGGTGGCGGTGTAGTGTTGTGTGGTGTGTTGTATCCACAAACAAGGTCTATTATTTGCGTCGTCATTATCAAGATCATCCGGCAATTATTGAAAACTGTTTCAAATTTTCAATGGTCCCCGTTTACATAATCATTATCGTGTTCTTACTACGACGTACACGTCTATTATTATTTGTTATAATGTTGTGTTCTAGCATCACACTGAACATGATTTGTTGTTCTGTTGACTGACTGAAAATGCTACTGTCAAATTGATAGGTTTCTCAATTGTCGAGTCGAATTTAATGGTTATTTTGTAATTTGCTATTTAATTTTACCTATATATATATATATATATATATATATATATATATATATATATATAGGAGAAGAGAGAGAGAGGGAGAATATAAATCCATTCATTTTTTAATAGATAATTTTTATAATTTCTTCGAATTTGAACAGTATATTCAAATACTGAGATACCGGAAGACTGTTTAAAATATTTTTTTTCATAAAAAATTGACAAAGAATTCAATCATTCTTTTTATTTGAAAATATGTTAGATTTTTCTTTAAATATAGGTGATATTTATGAATTTAAATATCGAACCGTAGAAAAAATCTTTTCAAGATAATTGTAATTATTTTAAGAGAAGATCACAAGCTAAATGTTTTAATTATTCATGTTTTTTTTAAAAAAAATATTACTATTTTCACCCGAGCTTCATTTATGAATTCAAATTCATAAATGTAGGAAGTGAACCGTTTGAAATATTTTTTCCTTTAAGAAAAAAGCATCGAAGATGTTAGTAATTCTTCTCCTCATTATTTATTGTTTTTGTCATTGAATATATGTAATATTCATTAATTTAAGTATCGAGCGGTAAGAAAAATCTGTTTAAAGTGATCAGAATTGTTTAAAGAAGAATAAAAATATTTTTAATCCATTTTAATACATCTTCTGATAATCTTGTCGTAGTTATGTATAAATCTCGTTTTATGTTCCTTTTATTTCTGAGTTATCGATGAATATTTTTATTGTGTTTATTTGTTATTATTTTTTGGCAAAATGTGGTGTTAACAATATCTATTAACTGTGACAAAGACAATATAATCGTATAATTCAATTGAGTTATGACACTGGCTAAATACAATTTCATACATAAATTCTTTTTTTCACTCCGCAAAACTGCAAAACATCATTTTTATCAGTACTTTCATGACAATTCCATCATCCTCAGAATGACAAGACATGGAAACCATTAATGTATTTTCTGTACCGTAGTGCATCGAGGATTTAATTTAATTTTAGATTTTTTTTTATACATGTTGTACTGTCTTAATGGTATTCCACCTTTTTTGGATCAGCTGAGATTTTGCCGTCCACCTTTCTTTTTATATATGATTTAGTTGAGGCGTGGATTAAAATTTTTAAGTATAAAATATCACTACTTTTTCCAAAATCTGTTCAGAAGTATAAACATTTAGACATGTTCAAATGGTATGATAGATTTTTCATTCGATATTTATTAGAAATCGTTAAATTTGATTATAGACAAATTTTCTTCACAAACAGAACTCTGAAATACGTTTCTGTAACCAAATTCGCCACTCCGACTGAAATATTCAAAATGAATTCTCGATATTTTAGTTGCATTGAAACGATAATTCGTACACAATCTATACAAAAAGTATTTGAGCACTGCCTGAATGTTATCGCATAGTATAATCCGCTTTAAGCCTAGATTTTAAACTCTCGTTCGTATTTCGTACATTTTAAACATTTTCGACCAGAAAAAATGTATTTTGTGCCGTGAATTCGTTGAAGTGAGGTTGTCGTAACCATGTTCGTCACTATAACCGAAACATTGGCGACGTTTTCAATATTTTACCAGCAGAAATTTCAGTGTTCAAACGATAAGTCGTTCGAAAATATTTGCTTGAATACTGCCTGCACTTGTGGCACAGTTTATTCTGATTTGAGCCTAGAAGATTTCAAAATGTTGTCCGTATTTCGTAACAAGTAAACATTTTCTGATCAGAAGACACTGTGATTTGTCCTGCGAGTGAACAATTTGATTCTACAAGTGAATCCACAGTGCCAGAATTATACTGTGATTGTAAATTCAACATTAAGAAC
Organism: Acanthacorydalis orientalis; assembly: GCA_034766995.1. Classification (NCBI taxonomy): domain Eukaryota; kingdom Metazoa; phylum Arthropoda; class Insecta; order Megaloptera; family Corydalidae; genus Acanthacorydalis; species Acanthacorydalis orientalis. Next base: position 4,163,964 of record CM068316.1, on the reverse strand, counting down.
CATTTAAAATTTTAAAAAACAAACGATGTGATTATATTAGAAAAAACCTAATCGAACGTTTTGGAATTTTAAAAAAGCTGTTTGTTGATTTTCAATCCGTTAAACGTTGTAATTATTTTATTTTTAAATTAGTACCCGGACTATTGAATAATTATCAGTAGGCTATACACACACACACACACATATATATATATATATATATATATATATATATATATATATACATAAATTGTCCATAAAACATTTATTTTCAACTCGAAAATTATGTACGGAATAAAACAATTTCCAGAACGGCCCCATCATATATTCATGATCTTGAAATTTACGACATTAAAATAAACTTAAATTGCCAATTAATACAGAAATGATATATAATTACGTGAAATGAAATGGAAGAAAAAATATCAAACAGACATAATCTCGAATTTTTTCCAGTCGGATATTTATTGAACGTGTCGAAAATTAAAATAAAAACGACAACATGTAATTTTATAGTTGAAATAAATAAATAATTTTCAATACAAAACAAATAAGCATAGATATGACCATATATATATATATATATATATATATATATATATATATATATATATATATATATATATATATATATATATATATATATATAATGATATGAATTTCGTATACAAATATAAAATACGTGTATAATGAATATATAAATATTCTAAACGTTCGAGAAATTTAAGCTAAAATAACTACCGTCGGATAGCTATTACGTTATCTACCTTTCAAAACAGGTATTCACACAGTATGATGCATAATAAGATCCCTCTTGATGCTATATTATATTTTTACGGAAATGAATGAATGTCCACGTGAAGTAAAGTGAACGTGTGTGTGTGTGTGCCTGTGTACATTTGTTTTCGATTTTTTTCTCTCTTTTTCGTTTCCAGATAGTTTTTTTTCTAATAAGGCGCATCTAATAAAAAAATTAATATTCACTGGATATTATATACGGCCGTGAATAAATTATCGAAATTTATTTTTAATACATAAATAGTGAACATTTTCATTAAATGTATATAAATTAATTCACATACATACATATATATATATATATATATATATATATATATATATATATATATATAATGTATGTGTATTTATACAAATGTTTTATAAACGAATTCGAGTGGGTTGAATATTTTTAGACTCGGTTCCACGTTCTTTAGACAAGCATATAGCAGGGATATAAAACTGTGAATATTTTTATAATTAGAATATTGATTGAACGTTCTTATTCAGCACATTTTTCGAATACCAGCACATCGATTATTTTTGATATTGGTACGAAATTCAATTTCGCAAACGGATTTTCGTTCTTGAAAATAGTTGATTATATTTAGCACTGATCAGAAAAACGTATTAGGTATAAAAATTAATAAATCAGTGCTTTCAAATTGAATCAGTCTTAAACCTGTTTTAAATTAAAATATTTTCTTTTCGTTTTCGGATTTCGAAGTGGCTAGTTTAACATTTAAAAGCACTCTATGTTGGTATAAACTCACAAAACAGTAGTGAACACAGTGAGGTCCGAAAAGTCATTGCATGATATTAGGCATTGCATCTTTTTCGTATTCCTGTTGAAAAGAATGCTATTTAATCCGCGGGAATGATTCGTTTCGCTTTAGAGCGAGTGTGATTCGTTGTGCAGCGCATAAAACGTGCCAAAAATAGTAAAACAGAGGAAGAGGTTCGAAAATCCATTGACTACTTCATCGACTCAAAGCTGCCATCTTTTTTCGACATGGGATTGGTCAGTTACCCGCTAGATGGAGGAAAGTTATATAAAATAAATACGGGATATTTAGAGAATTGAAATGTATTCCATTTTTTTTATAAAGAAGCACCGAATTAATTTATACACCTAATATATTGGGGTTTTATCGACTGTTTTACTTTTTCTTGAAGCAATAAATAACTATTTCAAGTATTTCTATGGTTGTTTTCTAAATTCTTCTAAATATTATGAAAGGGAATAAATGAAGTGGAACGGGGATGATGACAGTACACGGTTTTAAAAATGCATGTTATGAGATTTTATTAAATTTGTAGATTTACTCTGATGTGAACGTATCACACTGTAGCAGAGACCAGAATGTTTCAATGGGATCTAATTATTATAAACATGCGGATACAAGGGATGATGATTACAAGTAAAGTTAAATATATTCAACAAATTTTTCTAAATTGTGAATTTATTATATATATATATACACACACACACACACACAGATACAGGCACATTGACTGAAAATATATTTATCGTTTGTGTGACACATTGTAAAACAACAAATCGTTAAAATAATTGTCCAATAAAAAAATAATCGTTTTCCCATCAGATATCAATTTCGTCGCGCAGTTTTCCCCGTTCCATTCCCAGAAGTGATTTTATAACGCTTTCAGGTTATAATTAAAATCACTGTGACGTTCGATTTTATAATGGAATATGTAATGTGTTTCATTAAGTAAAAAGCCTTGTCACAGAACCAATAATTTATCTCTCAACTAGCGTTTTACATACGTACAACATCGAATTTACTCATTTACACAATAAACAAACATATATATATATATATATATATATATATATGTATATATATATAATAAAAATATATCGTATCAAACTGATAAGTTAATTGGAATTTCACTTTAAGAATATGAAAAACGAATTCTAAGATACTTTAAAGTTTGTACAATTATTTAATAGGTCATGGATTAATTTGTAAATAAAGTAATTGCAACGTTTGACATACATGAAAATCAATATAGACCGTTATTTTCTTTCTCACTGAAAGAAAATAATATTTGAATGGAAGCTTGAATCGACTTGTCAAGAATATTTGAATCAATTGTCAGTGTGAGATATTTTTATTATAAATAATTTTAAAACAAATATTATCCTAAATCGTTTACCTCAATTTTAAGATATTTTATAGAATAAATTCTGCCTTAATACAAATATTCAATATGTAATAATTTAGAGTCATAATCTAAGGAAACTCATTCGCAAATATTTTTTTTTAATCTCATAGACCACAAAAATGTTTTCTCATCAAGACTGTTTCTAAATCGGTTTTGATTATTGCTTATGCGTATTTCAATGGAAATGTCATCTTCACAGTGCCAAGGTAATAGAAAAATCAGATTTTTCTATTCCGTGTAACACTCTGAAGTCACAGTTCTGTTACTTTTTCTGCTCCTCAACACCCTAAACATCAAAATCAATATTGATTTAATGAACATTTTTGACCAGAAAAATTGTTTGTGGTCTGCGGCGTTGAAGATAAGAATTCATTTGTAAAATTGAATTTATCTACAGTGTCAGAACAGTATTTTGATTAAAGAAAGTCATGTCATGCTTTACATTGAACACGCAATTTTATATACGATGCATAACAGATTACTTCAATTAGTATCATTTCTAATTCTTATATAAAATAATTACAATCTATAATCAATCTTTTTAATCGTCGATATTTTAAACTTCTTAGATTTATACAAAAAAACAAGAATAAACATCTTACTAATAAATCAACACTCAAGCTAAGGGTGGCAATGCAGAGTTTCGACAAATAATTTATATATATATATATATATATATATATATATATATATATATTGAATTTTAAATACCTCACCGACCGAACGATACAAACGTTTAACGCAATGCTGTAACGATTCATTTACAATTATAATAAAATGATTTATCGCTTTAATAACATATTCTAGTAAATACAAATAAGTAATTAAAAGGGTATTTATTAACGTTGATTAATACCACAATTATGAATTATTCGAGACTGCGACGAAAGTGGTATTTTTGAGAATCAGATTTTAATTCGATGCCGATTTAATCTCAAAGTTCAATGTTTACAAAACATTAATCTTTTTATAATTGCTTATAATAAACTCTAATTCGTGTGTTTTATATATATATATATATATATTCTATTAATTAATTTTCAAATTAGTATTTTCAAACCAATCATTTTAAAAAATACAACTTTCTAAATAGTAAAACTGCTTTAGTTTCTTTCTCAGTTTTATTAGTATTATTTTTGTTAAATATATTTACTGCTATATAGATTTTACTGGATTTTTCTCTTGTATAAATCTGAAAGTGTCAATTGAAACGTTGGTATTTGAAAACAGGGGTTGTGAAGGCTATTCTGCATTGGCAGTACTGCAATCTCTTTTAAATTCAAAATCAATAAAGCTTAAGTCTACAGATATTTGACAGATAGTAATATTAGTTACTAATTAAGAACTGCAGTTCAGTTTGTATTCTTATGTACATGAACAGTTAGTTTATTTTATTTATTTTTTTTAAAAAAAATCAATCATCCGGCCGTCTCATAAACATAAATAACGATTGCAGTCAATTGTACATAGCTTTTCTCTGTACCTTACAGCGATGCGGATGATGACATTGCAATTGAAACGCGTATAATCAACAATCAAAAACAATCTTGTGTGAAATTGTTAATCAGAGAAATGAATTACGGTTTGCAAGATGAAGAAATTATTCATTTGTGAAAATCAATTTAACGACAGTGTCAGAGAACTGTGTATCGTACAATTAACTAACATTAGAATTCTGGAACTGACTTAGATCTCTGCAATGGTTAAACGAATCATATCAATAAAAAAAAATATAAACTGTAAGATCAGTCTACAATTAAATCGTTATATTACCGCTTTTAATTTTATTCAATGAATTACTGTGAATTTACAATATAAATGTATAGTCATTTATTTAATAATGAATCGACTACTATTTGTACACATACACACACCAACACACACACACACACACACACACATATATATATATATATATATATATATATATATATATATATATATATATGCATATATAAAACTTTTATTGATCGTTATTCCTCAAAGCAAAAATTAATAGCTACTAATTAAAACGGTAAACACAAACATACTAATTATGATATTTAATAATGCACTCGAATTGAATACGGCGAGTGTCTGTATATACAGAAATATATATATATATATATTCGATTCATCGCGTTAAAAGACATATAATTTGTTGAATCAACAAAGTACAGCACTAAAAGCAGTCTTCAGACTCTATCCGGATGAGCATTTTGAAAATCTGTTTATATATAAATGTTTATACATATATATATATATACATATATATATATATATATATATATATATATATAATGTGTGTGTGTTTGTATATTATATGTGTTTAATAACAAAGTGTTGTGACAACTGTGTTAAATTCGACTGTAACATGTCTCATAAAATGATATTTTTAAGAACCGTATAAATGTGGACATTACGCTCTCATGTAACAAACATAAAATATGTGACTTTATCATCGTTATTGTCATCGAATGTGCCGTAGACGGATCGTTAAAACATCACATTTACATATAAATAATTTTTTGATCGTAATTATCGATGTTTATTTTGAGGTTACGTTATGCTCAACGTCACATTTGCATTAATTAATCGTCGTCGATAATTACTGCTGTGTAAATAATAAACGAATATATATATATATATATTCTAGAAATATATAAATATGTATACACGGTTGATTTATACCGACTTGCTTTTTCGTGTTTCCACCTTGTTGGTTTTTTCTGGTCGTTTTTCAGTCAGATTGTGATTTGTTATGTTTATTTTATACAAATGTTTAGTTCTTTTAAATTTAATAATATTACTACGCTTTTTTTATGATTGAACATGTGTTTTGTGTTTATATTAATTTATTGGAAGATATAGACGCGTTTATTTATAAATAAATGTAAAACACAAACATATATATATATATATATATATATATATATATATATATATATATTATATATGCGTGTGTGTGTGTATCTATATATGCAGGTGATCAATTTTAATAAGTTGATAACACAAGGATTCGATACGATACAGTATGTTCTAGACTCCGCCTCCAAATTATTAGGTTGGTAGAAAAATAATTGCGGTTTAGGTATTTCGTGCTGCACCAATTTGTCAAGCTTTTTTGATTTTCCTGTTTTAAGTGGTCCAGAACTGTTCGATAACAATAAATTGGTTCTAATATTAGGTTATCAGGAAAACAATTATGGTTTACGACCTTCAAATTCATATACATTTTTCACTTTTTTGATTTTACTAGCTGTTTTAAGTGCTTCAGAACTGTTCGACGATTAACGCCTTACTGTTGTGCAAGGTCTCGAATTGTTGTGCGTGGTTCTGATTCAACTGACGTTTTCAATTGTTTGTTATGAACTGATAAGGATTCCCGCGAAGTTCTTCATCTCTTGTCCCCAGCACGACATTTTTGGAACCACCATTGCACCGTACGTTCGTTAACAGTATCCACACCAATCACCAATCAAAATACGGACCGAAGAATGCACTTTATAACGATATCGACATGAACATGATTAAATAACATTTTCATTAGAAAGACAAAGTTAGAATTCAGAAAACAAAAACCGTAATTATTTTCTTACCAACCTAATAATATTATTTCATTTTATATCCTCGAAACTGTATCCACTACTGATTTATATCTCTTTCAGAGCATAGTTTTTCAAATTGTGCCTAAATCCACTTTCATGAATCAATTTTTCACACTCATCTATAAGCCAGACAATTTTTTTCTCAGATCAAAAATGTGCCTTAATTGAATATTGATAATGTTAAATCCTTGATTAAACACGTTTCTCTGACGATATCGTCATCATCATCTGAGTATTAGGATATAGAAGAATGTTGATTTTTGTGTATATTAAAACTATCTGAAGAAATGCGTACAAGCAAGAATCAAAAATGATCAGTAATTATTATTAATTGGCATTTTTCTGGTGTGAGGGTTGAGCACGGCCAGCGAAAAATTCATTTGTGAATGTGAATTCAGAGCTACAGAGCGACAATTATATATTGTACAATAGGGTACTTTATATTATCGTCTCTTTAGAAGTTACAAAAAAGTTTCTTCGACGACTTGTTTTTCATATACACTTAAAAATCATTGAATACTGTTCTGACTTTCGAAAAGGTGACTGGATTTTTGAATATGATTCACTATTCCGACCTTGATGTTTTAACATGCTGTGTCGTTACACATCTTAAGCTTTCAGGCGTATTTTTACGCGTTTCCCGGAAAAATCTGTGAATCCTATTATCAACCCACAATCTTTTAAATATGTTATTATCTCGAATAGTTTTATTAGTCTGTATTTGTTCGATTTATAAGTTTTGTCCAGACAACAGTATGTATTGTACAAGTTAATCTCCTATCACATGTGTATTTTAATTCTCACTAAGAGAATAAATATTTTAAATGACTTTATCATAGAGTTTACAATTTTCGTTCGAATTGATGAGTGATCCGAACGCGAGTGTACAACGGGGTGTGTTTTTATTTCGTATTTGTGTTCGGGCGCTAATGAACTTAGTTGTTGACACGCCCTTAAACCCGAAATAACCTAACCTGACCTTGAAATCCATATTTAAATACGGATACTTTATCCTTTTCACTTAATACCTTCTACCGGTCTATCTGTTTAGAAAAAAAATACTTTTTAACCTGAACGTTATCGAAAACTGGTATTTATTTGCATAAATAATAAAATCAGGATGTTGAATAAACAAAATTGATCTAATAACATCTACTAGTAGGAAAAATATCACTTAAATTCCAAGAATGAGAACTGAAATAACTAAATTAACCCTTAATATTTCAATTAGCACCTCAAGGTGTCAAATATTTATGTGCATTTTTAATAACTCCAACAGGCAGCAATGTTGTTAGAGACTGCGTTCATTTATTAAATATACTGATATTTTGTAATCACTGTTGAGAGAATTCTTTGTCTATTTTAGAATTATACGTCTTACTGTCACGTTGAAATCTCTCTTTTAATTTAAACAATCATAAATGAGTATAAACGTCGATGAATTGATAATTAACTGATTCATATAAATCAGTAAAAACACTAATTCAATCAATGCTGCATTTTTAAAAGTAACATTTTTAATTCTCTCCAAGTTAACAAAGAGTGTGCTTTATTTTAAAGAAGCTGTACCTGGTTTTTAAATTATTTTAATATCCTAGTAAACAATTGTGTTCTTTTGTAGTATTTGTTATAAACAAATCAGAAGATAATTGAAAGAATATAATAAGAATTTATCTGTAATTGTGTGTTTTTTTAACACACGAAGAAGTTTTCATTACCAAGAAGTACTTTATAAAATTGCTTTTATATATTTTATTATTAAAAAATATATATAAAATTCGTACGGAGTTGTCTGTCTCATATTTAGAGTGATATTATGTGTTGATATTAAGAAAATGAACAAATAAATATTCCACATTTTTAACAGTATTCAGTTTTATTACCATTAATATGTGTAAAAAGCACTTAATTCCAAATCACCTAGATTTTCAAAAATACTCTTTTTCTTTTTGTTTTGTCAATCGAACCTGTCTGCCCGTTTCCTATTTATATTAATTTAGACACAGAAAGAGATAAATGTTGTACGTGTATCTTATGATAAGAAATGATAATTTATTTTAAATTAATCATTTTTGATAACTTGAATAATTCTAAGAATAATCGGTTTTTAAGTCCAACATCGCAAATGGATTACATTGAAGTATCTTTATTTGTAATTACTATTTTTTTGAAATAATAAAACTTCTAATAACACATTTAATCCAGCAAAATAAATCTCTTAGTATGTTTTGAGCTTTATGAAAATTAGAATTCTAAAACATGAAAATAGGAAGTTAGAATGTGAAACTTGTAGAAATATAAAAATATCAGTCTAAGAAAAAACAGCTGTTTAAGAATACAGTGAATCAAATGATAAGACCTTTATCAACAGAGCTTTTTTAAAAAATAAATATAAATCAAAATTACAACTGTTCAAATAATAGACGAAATAAGTACTTACATGTATAAACTAACCAGCAAGTTCTGATCATTTTCAGGAACGTAGTCGATATTTTTCTGTCCGTTTCGACGATTTAACAACTCTGTAACAGAAAAAATAAATAAACTGACGAAATAGATTTCACAGAACGTTCATTAAAACGAAATTCATCATAAATGTATCCTCTCTCGTTCGGAATTCAACGCTTCAAGTTTTTATAGACACCATTAACATTTTTAATATAAAAACTTCTGTAATCTTTGTTAAATCGAAAAATTTACATGCGCAAATTCCACGAAAAAAAACGTTACACGATAATCAGTAGCCCTAAACAACTTAATTATAACCGAAAATGTCTGATAATGATTTTAGAAACGGATCCGTGTGTGTGTGTGCACCCGTTCACGATCTTGTCTTTTTTATTTCCATACAATTTCACGAAATCGACCCATCGACGGAATCTAAATTTTATATTAATAGATAATTCGAACGAGATAATGTTTCGGTGCCTCCCATACGCATTAAAAACAATCTTTACCGGAAAAAAAACTCGTCCGAGATGGGCGTAGGTATCACTAACTACGTAACGACTAGATTTACATAAAAAATTCTAGTCGAACATGATTGTTATTAAAACAAATTCACAATTATGCCTCATTAAAATAATCACCGGATAATGTTGGTCAATACCTTTGTTAATTTAATTAAAAGTAATTTTATTTGAAAATTACTAGCTGCTATGCGTTAAGGTAAACAAGACCATAAATGAACAACAACTATCAATATACATGCACATATATATATATATATATATATATATATATATATATATATATATATATATGTGTGTCGTCCATTATTTTAACAAAATATTTAATTAGATTGAAAAATGTGTGTGCGTTCCATTTTTGATATGTGTACGAGATGAATTGCTTTTTTAAATTTAAATTTATATCATAAGTTGTTCACATAATTTTTTTTTCTAAAGATATTATCTCGGTTTACTCTCGACGTCAATATTTTTAAGTATGATGTATTTAAATTTATACATTTATGTATACATACATAAGTGTACATATATATATATATATATATATATATATATATATATATATATATAATTGACTGTGTGTATGTTTAGAAACATAAGTTATAAAACCTTAAAATGCTTCTATGTTTATTCTTTTAAATGTTCTTTTATATTACGTGAGTAGTCAAAGGTTGAAAACGTAGCTGCAAAAGAGATGCTCTAGTGTGTAAAATTCATTAATAAAAATTCGTAACTTAGAAAAATCTTTCAATAAATTTAGTTTCACTTAACTCTTTCCGCGCATTTTAAAACTGTCTGTATCGGTGCAGTAAACACAGTTTACCGCTAATATTTTTCATGAAAATTAATTTTTATAAAGGAATAGAAGGATTTTTAATTGTCGAACATCAAAGCCAATCCTTACACCGTCGATTAGTATCAACAGAACGTGTGTATTACAAGAAAATAATGAACTATGATTACAAATATCATTCTAATTCCTCACGCCAAATGTTTGGTGATCAATGAACTGACATTTATAGAACAACGCATGTATGTCGGGGTTGAGCTTGGTTTTGAAACAGAAAAGAGAATTAAAGCTATATTTGCGGTTCTATCATAATTTTTTAAGACTCATTGGCGGTAGTACCGAATAATAGAGTATAACAAGGTATATCAGTGTTCTGTGAGTAACAGAAAGAAGGAAATTTACAAATGAAAGCACGCGGTCAGTTGAGTTTACCGCACCGGAATTGGAGAGTTAAAGGTGATCATCCCTTGTATGCATTTTTATAATAGTTAGATCCCACTGAAACATTGTGGTCTGTGTTACAGTGTGATACGGTCACATCTATGATTTAAACTACAATTTTAAAACCATATGGATAGAATCCATTTTCAAAACTGTGTATTGTTATCATCCCCGTTCCACCTCATTTATTCCCTATCATAATATTTAGCAAACAACCGTACAAATGCTTGTTTTATGAAAAAGTGTATTGAATATTTATGATTTATTATTTTTGTTTCGAAAAAAAAACCTGATCGAATGTCAATAAATTAGGTGTACAAACTAATTCGGTGCTTTTATTTATAGAAAATAAATGTTTACTGGAAAATGGAATACATTTCCATGCTCAAAATATTTGTAGTTATATTTTATGACTTCATCTGTCGGGTAACTGGACTAATCCCATGCCGAAAAAAGATGTCAGCTTTGAGTCGATGAAGTCGTCGATACATTTTCAGACCTCTTCCTCCGTTTTAGCATTTTTCCATGTTTTATGTATTACAACATCCTTCCCCCAAAATTGAACAAATCGCTCCCATGGCTTTAGTATCATTTTTTAAGCTGAAATGTGAAAAGTATGAAATGCCTAATATTTGCTTTGCGAGCGCCATCGTATTTTATGAGGTTATGCCAACTGCTTGGATAAGATGTATATCTTTTTTAAATGTTAAGGTTGGCACTTAAAAATCCTAAAACGACTAGAAAATATTTTAATTTAAAACTGACTTATGATTGATACGATGTAAAGCCATGTAATTAATTTTTATACCCAATAAATATTTCAAAAAGTATATGTACTATAACTGATAGTCAAAGACTAAAGTAATGATTCAGAAAGTTATTTTCTTTTCACTCTATTTTTAACCCAACTTTATTAGCATTATTGCTTGTCGTAACAGTATATTGGAATGTTAAATTATCTTGAATTCAGCTTCTCAGAAACGACATATCTAATTTTACAAATGAATTCATTTTTCGTAACAAAAATCGCAATCAAACATGTTTAATTATGAATCATTTTTGATTGGATTTCGATGCAATTTTTCCATCGTTTTGAAAATAATCTATCTACATCAGTACAAAAATCAAAAATGATTAGTTTAAATAAACAACAAGGACCATAAAACATTTTTGTGTTATTTGTAGAGTCTCAAATTAATTCATTTATGAAAAGATATATCACTGTTTTATTGACTTATTTATAAAAAATAAAAAATCAGTTATTGATCCTTTCATAAGTAAATTTTTCACGTATCTCCTAAATTTTTTTCTAAACAGAAATGTTCGGTAACGGCGTGATTTTTGATTATTGCTTCTATGAATTTTGAAAAAATGCTCATACGATGGAAGAGGTCCTAAAATGTATTCGTCGATTACTCGACAGATGGTCGATTACTATACAAAATAAATGAGGGATGTTTTGGGGATTGAAATATATTCATTTTTTTGTAATCATTCATTTTCTATAAGAAAAGCACCGAATTAATTTGTACGCCTAATACAAAACACTAAATTCATGATTCGTTCACTTTAAATATTTGTGTTTTATATTCTATCATCAGTAGTAGACCAATTTGAAATAATTTAAATAGTTTATAACTAAATAAAGGTCAACAATGTGGATTTATAAATTTATACTTAAATGATTAGAAAAAAATGTTAGTCGAGTTTATATTTGATAGTCGTGTATAAACTTTACGGACATCCGTGTGTGAGAGTAGAACTAATCAGGTAATGAATGACGAGTGTGTACATATTTTTATTTGAAATCAATTTCATCCTTCAGTTATTCACACTGCACGAACGCTTAGTTGTCATTATTAGTTTAATATTTTCTTCACAGCACTGTTGACATTACAATCACGAATTAATTGATAGTTCCGGGTCATTGAAGTCGATAAATATTTCGAAAATTACATCAACAATTCAAATATTATAATTTCACATATGAAACTGACGCGTCCGATGCGAACTGAAAAAAAGGTGACGAGATGTACAGAATGGGAAAAAAAAGCAGTGCCGAGCGACGAAAAGACTTTCGTAACCCACAAATCAAATATCAATTAAAGTCCGAGTGTTAATCTAAGACTCATTAGAAACAAATTGTTAACATCCGGCAGAATCCTTTAATCGACGCCGCGAGAAAATTTAAATGGAAATAAAATAAAAACGTCTTATATATGGATGTAGAATCGAAGATGAAATAAAAAAAAATATAGAAATAATAAACGGTGTACGTACGGAGATATGAATACACGTCGACGTAACGTATATATAGACTTTTTTCCCTGAAAGATGAAAATTGTTTCGACAAAAAGACAATAATGTCTTCATCAAATAAATTATGTGCCTACACGTTTTGAAGAGGACACTCGAAATTTTACCGCGCCGCATAGAGACATTTAGAAGGGAGATATATCAAAGGCGGTTTCGCCGACAAAACACTACTTGTTAGAAACGTATACATACACACACACAACACACACACACATACAATATGCGACAATTGTTGAAGAGCCGATTCTGTGTTCGTTGCTCGTTTCGTGATTTTTAAATGCGGAATGTACACAGTCAATTAGACATATGTGACAGGTGTGCCAAGTCGGTGATTTCAAGTGCCATCAAGTGGTTGAGTGATTTTTTTATACATATACTCACTCACACACACACACGTGTATATATATATATATATATATATATATATATATATATATATTCTTGAATGGTTTGAATTATTGATGGGTAATCTTGTATAGTAAAAGCTTAATTATCACACGGTATTTATATAGTTTTTGTGCATGCCTCATACGGATTTAAAAATAATTAGAATCGATTTTAAGAAATTATATAAAAATATATGATATAATTGGAAATGTAGGTGTTTGAATATTTCACGTGCACAAGAAAACAGTTCTAACAATCATCATATTCTATTTATTGTATCGTTTGTATGTTTCTTGTTTGCGACAATTACATTGCTGGTTAAGTAGTTTCGATCGATTAAAGAAATTAATTGTTCGTTTACAACGGATAAACGTCACTGTACTAAAAATGGTAGGTGTACAAGTTAATCCGGTGCCTTTTTTAAAAAATAGAACATTAATGTTATTAAGTTTTCACAAACGATGTAGACCAATGATATTAATTCAATAGCTCGATTTGAAAAGAAAATTAATGATAGAATAAAAGTCGATGTTAACAAAATACAGACCGAAGAATGCACTTTAAAATGATATTAGCATGAACACGATGAAATGATACTTTCATTGAAAAAAATATGGTTTAAGGAATTCAGAAAACAAAAACCGCAATTGTTTTCTTACTAACCAACCTTCTGAGGGATGAGCAAGGTCCTGTTTAGTCTGAGTTTTCAGTTAATATCTGCTCAAGCTCCTCATTTTCAAATTGTTTCGGTTGTCCGAAACGTTCAGAAACCTTTAAAACTACTTTGCATGTTTTATTCTTCACAACACCTCCTCCGAAAACTGCACAAATCGTGTACCCGTGACTTAGGCAGCATTTCTTTTCAATTGGAATGCGAAACGTATGCACTGCCTAATATGCTGCTCTTCGAACACTATCATGTTCACTACTGTCTTGTGAGGTTATGTCGAATGCTTGACCAAGATATATAGCGTTTTTAAATGTTAAGATTGACACTTTAAAATCCTAAAACGATGTGAAAATATTTTAATTTAAAACAGTTATGATTAATTCAATTTAAAGGTACCGAATTACTATGTACACCTAATAGCTTTTTAATATTTTTCGTCCAAAAAACACCTATGACACTTTCACAAATAAAATCTTGTTTCACTTTACAAACCACCAAATTTTTCGATCAAAAATATTAAATAAACTATTACTGATTATTTTCGATTGCCAGTTTAATTCATATCTGTGTACTTGAATTTGAAGTTACGCTTCTTGCTCATGGGGGTCACTATTATTTCTTTTTCTTCCACTGTGACAGAAGAAACAAAATAATGACCTCGAGGACAAAAACATAGCTTCAAATCATATTAATCATTTTTAATTATTGCTCATTCTCGCATTTCGGTGTCAACAAAATCATCTTCAGAGCGTATACTTATTGAAGAGTCTATTAGGCAGTTTCTTAAATTTTAAATGTTGATATTATTATTCAAATTTCCTTTCTGAACGCAAGAAAATAGTTCAATGAAACACTGTCTTATGTAGATTTTGTAATAATAAATAAATGGCACACATGTGTGTGTTTTTTCGGAATAATTATTACATATTTATGAAAAACTATTGAGTAAATGAACATATTATTGACATTTCGTAATAATTTGTATAGTTTAGATCAATGGTACCCAAAATGAGGTCCGCGAACCCCCGGGTGTCTGTGGGTAACATCTGAACGGCCCGTGAGAAATGAATTTTTGCAAACAAATGTTTTTAATTATGAACACCCTCGACGAATTACAGCAGGCTGTACAGATAGGGAAATCAGCTATTCACAATGTTTCTACATTAAAAGATCTATTTTTAAGAAATGGATCCTTAGAGGAGGTTGAAGAGATCGAAACCGAGTGTTTTTAGAACCTTTCAGAGTTTCTTCATAAGACGTTTTCGCAAAAAAAAATACTAGCTAATTGTATAGATTTCACAAATATATTTAAATACTCGAAGACAGTGAGAATTTGAACAAAGATCCTCCGAACTAAAAAAAAGTTCGGCGCACCAAAGCAAACGTACACGGTACGCACATAAACAGTAGCCGAATTCTGAAAGCATGTAAAGGCACGCCATTGATAACAGAATTTATATTAAAAAAAATATTCACACACACACACACACACGCATATAACAGATACGACGTATATTTCATCGTCGTCCGTCTTTATCTGATGTCATTTATAACAAATTTTATTCTTGTCGGTTCAGCAACGGCCTCTCGTCCGGGTCCTCTTCATTGAGTTTATTTTCTAGTATATTTGCATATATGATCGCATAGCAAATATACTTTGTATTAAACGTACGTTTTTATGCGATGTGTGTGTGTATGTTTGTACACACATTCATCGTTCCAGTGTGTATTGGTGCATACACGGACATATGGGAATAAAGTTTGTGTATTTATATATACATGTAGAAACGAACGGACATGTAGATTTTTTTTGAAGATTTCTATCTCGAGAAAATGGCGGATGTGTCTAAATTATGTTCATATGTGTAAGTATATATATATATATATATATATATATATATATATATATATATATATATATATACATTTGTATGAGAGATATGAACGACACGGGTTGGGTTTTATTACAGTGAAATGTTGTATTATCACATGTCGTATATGCTGTAAGTGGTTATTTTTACAAGGATTTATTTTTTTGTCGATTAAAATCTGT
This sequence comes from Acanthacorydalis orientalis, assembly GCA_034766995.1. Taxonomy (NCBI): domain Eukaryota; kingdom Metazoa; phylum Arthropoda; class Insecta; order Megaloptera; family Corydalidae; genus Acanthacorydalis; species Acanthacorydalis orientalis. The sequence continues at coordinate 4,147,805 of CM068316.1, read as the reverse complement.
TTGTTAATTTTTTCAATTAATGCATGATTAGAAACATACTTGAGATTGTCCTAGAAAAATACTTTCTAATCATAAAACAAATTTAAGTGATTTGTTGGAAACATTTGAAATGTTCCTTAGCGTCAAACAATATTTAGAAAAATTTCTAACTCTTATGAACGATTTCTAAGAACAGTAAGTGAGGTTAAAATGTTTTTTTGCTGGAACGTAAATATTTTTAAATTATTTTGAAAACTTCATATGGAAAAAGTTATATTTGTAATGGCACATGTGTGGTTTTCCAAGCTAAATTTGTTTGAAACATTTTAAATGTTTCTTCGCATCAAGTAATATTTAGAAGAATTTCTAATTCTTATATGGATGATTTCTATGAAAAGTAAACGAGCTTAAAATGGATTTTTTGCTGAAATGTAAATAATCTTCAATTTTTTGAAGACTCTATGAGCATCGTTTTTTAAACAGAATGTGTTTGAGACATTTTCAAGATTGTCAATCTAATAAATTCGTTCTAATATTTGGTTATCAGGAAAACAATTCCGGTTTATGACCTTCAAATTCATATACAATTTTCTCTTTTTTGATGTTCCTAGCTGTTTCAAGTGATTCAGAACTGTTGGATGATTAACGCCTTACTTTTGTGCAAGCTCTCGAATGTTGTGCGTGTTTCTCATTCAACTAACGCCTTCAATTGGTCGTTATGAACCGAAGGACGTCCGCGACCTTCTTCATTTTCAAGACTCTCGTCTCAAGCATGAAATTTTTGGAACCATCATTGCACCGTACGTTCCTTAACAGAACCCACAGCAAAAGCATCGTTTAGTTTACGAGCAGTTTCTAGTGCTTTACCATCCGTTTTGAACTCATACAAAAAAATTGCACTTATTTGCTTCTTTTCTATCTTTAATTCATTAACCCAGTTTGAAGCAAAATTAATAATAAAACCAAAGTCGATGCTACCAAAATACAGACCGAAAAATTGCACTATAAAATAATATCAAAATGAACACGATGAAATGACATGTTCATTGAAAATAATTAAGGTTAGAATTCAGAAAACAAAAAACGCAACTATTTTTCTACCAATCTAATATTTTATTTGTATATGGCGAGTGAAAAATTCATTTATAAAAATGAATTTAGCCAGAGTGCCAAAAACTATATTGTCTCAGCGAGTACTTTTCGAAAACTTCAGAGTTTATTTTATAAATAATACAAATAGAAACAGTTGTAATGATATAATCATCTACATACGTTTTTTTGTGAAATGAAATACAAATTCAGTTTTATCTCTGATTTCGTACAGAATTCTTATCGAGTTCAATTTACATATTTTATGTAAAAAACCCTTATTTCATTATATCATAATTGGTTTAACCCTGTTGCCGCGGGCCCCGGTATAATTTAAGACCTTGTACATCATAAAAACACACATACACACACACGTGTATATATATATATATATATATATATATATACACAATATAATGCATTTTTACTTACTAAATCAATTAAGAAAAAAAATGTTAAAATTATTTACCAAAATAAAAACTGGCAATCTATAAAAAACATAATTAATTACTTCATAATTAAGATTTCTTATTTTTTAATAAAGTAATTAATTTTCACTAATAAAGTCGAGATAGATAACATACTTATAATATTGGATCATTTAACTGGGTATGCATAATAATACAATAAATATTACAAACAAGGCTAGATTCACTTATAAAGTGGACCAGCTACAGCAAAGCATAGCTCATTTTAGGAGATACGTCTGTCTCAGTAAATAATACTAATAAGTAAATAATTGATATCAATATACAAAAATTAACATTACGGTTGTAATTATAGATTCTGTTTATTTTTGCTATCAAGTTTTGACTTACTTTTTTCAACATTAATTCTTATTGAACTTGAAAGATGCTTCTGATGAGCTTCTTTGTGCGGTGTATTTAATTGATTTATCGTCACAGTGCCACATTAATAACAGGACTCGAACTCTAGTATGAATAAAAGAAAGAAGCATGAAACTAGCATGAACAGAACACAGAAAAAGAAAAAAATACATTTTTATCTCGATTGATACAGTGGATTTATTCAATAAAACTATCATTTAAATCGTCAAAATCATATAAACAAGACTAGTTTTTTCATTAAGAACGAAAAAAATGTTGGTCTTTCATAAATGAATTATTTTTTCACTCCTCCAACCACAAAAATAATTGATTGATAATGTTCAATAAATTATTATTACTTCTTTTTGATAGTTGTTTATACTTGTTACAATAGTATATAGAAGAATCTAGATATAGAAGAATCTGATTTTTCTGTACCTGGACGCTCTGAAGATAATGGAATCGTCGTCGAAATAGACATAAGCAAAAATTAAAAATAATCGATAATCGATATTTGACTAGAAAAAGTGTTCTTATAGTTATTTATAAGTAAATAAATGATTATTAATCATTTTTATTTGTTTTTTTATAAATATTTCGAATGCGATGCCATCATTCTAAGCGTTGAAGCACAAAAAAATATTTTCTATTTGTTTACTCTATCTATTTTCAGTTACAGAGTAAATATACTAATTTAGTTTCTCAATACTAAACAACCGCCCTTATACAAAGGTTATTTAATAGAGAATTATAGTAAATCCACTTAACACAGAAACATATTACTTTATATATAACAAGAGAATCATTTTTATATATAGAAAACTGTAAAAATCTGCAGCAGAGCCTCAAGGTATAAAAAAAATTCAAAGATATCTGTTCTAGAAAAATCCTAAATAACTAATATGAGTTCATAAAATATAAATTAATATCTTAATTTTATATACAGTTATCATTTCCTTTGAAACAAGTATTAAACTGAAACGCTATCGTGTAAAATGAAAATAAAAATTAGGTATGCAGTGTATTTTTCTTGGGAAGCGTTCAGTTAATAACCACATTCACATCCGATCGTATAACATCGTTTGAAACATTAATATAACAACATCGAAGTAAGCTGTTGCCTCCGAATCGTTTTATAATTTCACAAATGACATGTTAAAAACGTATTTTTCTTTTAAAAAAACTTACATTCGAACAATTGTAGTATCATGAAATACTCCAGTACTTTCCTTTTTCAAACTTGTCATGGAATTTCTACACTATTCGACTGATTTTACTTGAATTTCTTTTAAAATATTCTAAAAACAAAAACACGTGCTCACATTCCCAGCACAAAGGCGTGAATGACGCACAAGTCATGGCACGCTATTGAATATCGAAATATAAAATCTTAATACAGGCTTTGTGGACAGTAATGTGTTGTTTCTTTCCAATCAATGCTTTTTTCGTATCGTCTACTCCGTTTTAATATTTATTCTTTTTAATACCATTGTTATATGAAAAAATAGAGTGTCTACCACCTCTAGATGACACTTTTACATAAAAATTGTAATTGTGTACATAAAAATGTTAATGTATTAATTAGTAAACCTTAAGATTTAGATTAATATTCATTTTCATACATCACATCAATAAAATTCAATATTCTTGATGTGATTTTACATTGAGAACATAAAGTCATGTACTAGAAAAATCATATTATTCTTTTAACAATAGAAAAAAATGTTTTACCCCAAGTGCCCACTGATTTATATAAATAATGAAATGGCAGGACGATCAGTTTCAATACCTTTAGCAGCGTTTTGAAACAGAGTGTGACAATATGAGAACAATGTGGTTTCTACTGATGCAGATACTAATTTGTGTCTCTTTTTAATACTGCATTTGTTTCCTGTTGCAAGCAGCATACAGTATTTCCTTAGTATTCTCAGCTCTTCGATTTTATTTCGCACGATGCGACTAATCGTTCGAAACAACGAACAATTCCACAACCAGGGAAATTAATAAATGTAATTTGTTTTCCAGCTGCTCGTATCGGGTCATCAAACAACCACAGCGGTGTCGAGCGCGTCGCCCGTGTCCGGTGGCGGTTCATTATCGCCCGGTGGTTCGGCATCGTCGGCAGGCGGCCCGACGGGTGCCGGCGCCCTATCGCCTGGCGGCGGTGGCCACGGCAGCGGCGGTATAGGTCCGTTAGGCGCCGCGACGCCCGGTGGCGCTTCGGGACCGGGCGCGTGTTGTGAAAGTGGCCGACCTCTCGTTACCGATCCAGTCACAGGTCAGAGCGTGTGCTCATGTCAGTACGATTCCGCGCGGCTCGCGTTATCGCAGTACCCGAGGAGCGTGGGTGTCGGCGTGTACGGCACACCGTACCCGTCCACAGACCAGAACCCGTATCCGAGCATCGGCGTCGACAGTTCAGCATTCTATTCGCCACTGGTGAGTCGGTTTTTTTTTGTCATACTCTTTTATATATTTTTTCAACATGAAAAAGGGAACCAGTTCTCTACGCAAACTTTTTCGAATCGACCATAACGGGAAAATGTTTTATCACAGTTTTACTATTCAATATGATAAAAATTATTTAAAGAAAATCATATTTTTTCAAAAATTTTAGTATATAAAATGCACCTAAGTATTGATTGAATATGGTTTTTAGAGCGCGTCGATTATAATGAATCCATAAAACAGAGATATGTAATATATTTATTAATACTCATTGAAAAATATCAATACCTTATTCAATTATTGGTCTTGTAAAAGTGTACAATAATTACCGTACATAATACACAATGTAAAACCAGCGAACGATTATTAAACATGATACAGTAATCAAGCAAAAAAATAATTGAAACATTCTTGTAAGGATTTCAATGTAGAAATCATACAATGATGTGTTTTATTTAATCATTTACAGTGCACAGTTCTGTGACTGTGCTGTGACTAAATTCAATTTCCTAGTAAATTCTATTCCCACGCAATCCATAAAACATTTTCTAAACAAAAATATTCAATAAATCATTATTGATCATTATCGATTCTTGATTATATACACATTTCGGTGTCGAGGTCAGTACAGAAAAAATTAGTACTAACAATACTAAAAAAAATCTATATTGTTCTATAAATATCATGGCATTTCCATCAAAATTCGAAAAAGAATGCATCAAAGATAATCGATAAAGATTTATTAAACTAATTGATTAGAAAAGAAAAAGCTTTGTAAAAAGCTTCACGAATTAAATAAAATTTAATTCAAATAGATGTGAGTCGTGTATCCATTTAATCGACATTCACATGACTTAAAAGTAACGACTTCAACGGTTTAATTTTTTTGAAAAGTTCTAAAATCATATATTGTGCAAACTCATTTTTCAAAAACTCATCTCATACAATTCTCACGTAACATTCAAACAGATTGAACAAATGTAAATTAATAAGATAAAAAATAAATCGAAACGCTGTTTAAATAGTGTCTCACCTTGTTCGCTACAATTCCCGATTAAAAAACGTACATTAAAATTCTAACACAGTTTGATTTTACAACATATATTAACTGTAACATTCGTAATACACGTTGTTGGTTTAGCAGAGATAGTTCTCTTGTTAATTGCAATTGAAAGTATATATATATATATATATATATATATATATATATATATATATATATATATATATATATATAAAGTCATCTAATTAAGAAAGAATGCTTGACAGGGTTAGCTACTATAGACGAAGAATGAATAATGCATAAAACGACAGCTTTTATTATAGAAACTTCGTACGTATTAATTGAAACCATATCCTTCTTTAGATACTATGATAGAGTATGTGCAGTGAAATTCAATCGTGTCATATTTATCTAGAAACAGAGAATGTATAGCAGTAAAAGAGTATGTATCCAACCAGTCATTTAATTAGAATCTACTTGTTTTTCGAATATTTAGTAAATGAATAGTACATATTAAAATGTTTTATTGCTTAAAGATAAGAATATTTTTAAATCGAACCTGTCACTCTTTGCTGTATGTAAAAACAAACAGTGTACAAAAACGAATATCTCTTCGATAAATAATCGAAAACGAACGTTTTCTGTTTTGGATTTAAACGCACGCACCGATCGACCGTTCAGTACAAGACATGTTATCAATCATAAAAGATAATGAAATCGAATCAGTGTTCCATAAAAGACACGGATCAGTTGGAGAATGACGAACGGGGGAATAAAAAAAAAACATACATTTATGACAAGTGTAACGAACAACGACGATGACGAAAACGCTGAAATCATTGAACACAATGGGTAGCGTTTCGATTAATTAGTGGTGGAAAAAAAACATACACGAACAAACGGAACGATAACAATATCAAACGGCGACAATAATGGCATAACAACGAATATAGAGACGTATCGATAACATTATTATTGAACGAACGTCAACATGTTTATACGTCTATCAATCGAGTTGGCTGCGATTTGAAAAGAAAAATGACGAACGGCATGAATATAGCAACAACGTTGAGTGCTTTAGTATCATGAATATAAACACACACATTTATAGACATATATATATATATATATATATATATATATATATATATATATATATATATATATATGTATGTGAGTGCGTGTAGTGAACAAGGAAAAATGGCCTTTCCATCAAAACTCGTGTTTTTAATGTAAACCACGGCCATTACGGTGTTCGTAGAGCGTGGCCGGGTGTCACCGTACTCTCGAAATGGGGAGAAACGCGTTCGATTCACGTCACGTTGATTCACAGAATGTGTGGCACAGGTATAAAATTACTGTGCTCCGTAGCCTCGGTTCGTATATTGATGCGCGATGCAAATGCGTGACGATCTCGGATTCGAGTGACACAGGAGAACAAAAACAGTACGGTCTTCGAATATCTTTTTGATATACATTACACACACACGTTCGTTGTTGTAAATATGCGAAAAATGTACGATTATATAGACGTACGCATGCCTGTAATCATCAATTGCAGTTCCAGATGCTGTAAACTAAATGAAGTTTGTTGTTTAAGTATTAATTGACACATTTTTCTAGTTGCATAAACAGTATCAAAATGTTAAAGATAACAAATATTCTATAAATTGTTGCTGATCATTTTTTATTGTCGCTTGTGCGGATTTCGATGACAAAACCATCATCCTTAAGCGTGAAGGTTCAAAAATATCTAAATTGATTTTGTCTTTATTGCCGGTTTGCTATTTAAATATTAATTAATACATTTTTTAATCGCTCAAAGAGTATCAAAATGTTAAAGATCAAAAATATTCCATAACAAGTTGTTATTCATTTTTTATTGTCGCTTGTGCGCATTTTCATCATAAAACTATCATCCTTACAGTACCAAGGTTCAAAAATATCTAAATTGATTTTGTCTTTATTATCGGTTTGCTATTTAAATATTAATTAATACATTTTTTAATCGCACAAAGGGTATTAAAATGTTAAAGATCAAAATTATTCGATAAATTGTTATAGATCATTTTTGATTGTCGCTTGTGCGTATTTTCATCATAAAATCATCATCCTTACAGTACCGAAGTTCAAAAATATCTAAATTGATTCTGTCTTTACTGTTGATTGTTTCATATCTTGTGAATACCAGAGAGATTATATATATATATATATATATATATATATATATATATATGTATGTATGTATAGAGAGAGAGAGAGAGATTTAAAATATAGTATTTAAGAAAGAGACCAACGAACAGTTGAGAACAGACTATCTAAATATTTATCGAACTCTTTATTTGGCTTTCATGTTGTTCTGTCCGAATTCTGGAGGCCACAGATAGGCTTCTATGACCCACATGGCCATTCTGGAGGCCATATATGGGTTTGTTTCTTTTACGATTGGATTCAGCTTTCAACTTCTACAGGCACATTTTAAACTTATTTTAAAACCTGTCTGAAAATGGCAACAATCGAAACTAGTCATACGAGAAACAATTCAATCGTGGCCTCCAGGATGTGTAAACAACTGTGTATTAAAGAAGTATGTGAGAACAAAGTATTAAATATATTTAAAATATAAAGGAAATACGTGATTATTAACCAAAGAAAATATCGTCTAATGTCTAAAAAAACGTTACTTCATTTTATTTGTTGTATTGTCTGTGGAATTTGTTTAATTATCCAAAAGTTTTCTTCAATACATCATTTTTGTATTGTTGTATTACATATTTATGGAAATAAAAACGATATATTTTCTCTCAGTATTAATTTCCGACAAAGTCCTGAATTAAATAAATAATCAAATGTTACAACATGTACCTCGAAGATTTTATTAAGACATCCAATAATGATGACAATAAATATTTTAAACCCGTTTATTAAGCTTGGTAAGCAATGACGGCTTCGTTTAATCCAGATTATCTGTATTCAGGATAGTAAACTTGATTGCATATCTGTTAATTCATAAGATTCAGTTTAGTGTCCATGGGAAGAGCTGTTATTTTATGTTAATAATTCAGAGATTATTATTCGATCAAGAAAAGATAATTTCAGAAATACAAGATGTTTTTTTTTTAAAAAAAAGCAGTAAGCAGTAACGGGTGTAGTTACACAACACTGTGTTAAAATTGTAATAGAGAACAAACATAAAAAAGAAAGGATTTAAACTGGACTTTTCCCGTGATTAAAACAGAAGTTTTCGCCGAGACATCGACAATTGTCTCGAGTAGAACCGTACAAAACCTTGAATCAAGTTCGCATGAATCAAACAGAAAAAAAGAACACATATCGTACAACGAACGAAACACTCTATTTTGCGGTATAAGGTCCGCCGTACGTAATCCATCTCGTTCCCACTGATCCATAACTCATCTACTGAACTCGGTTCTCTATCAATTCCACATCAATCTTACAGCACGTACGTGCGTCCGTCTCGCTCGCGCCCGAGCTCCGCGTCGTCGCTCTCGGTCGCGCGCGTATAACGCGAAGCTCGTTTTCCCCCTACAGCGTGCACGGCGTGGCTTTTTAAAGCTGCAGGATTTGCTAAATCTCAATTTAACTGTTTTTGAAGGCATTTCGGTAAACATAAATATTCATCAAGTTGAAGATAATGCCCCCTGTATTCCGCGTTATATACTCTTTAAGATTATATATATTACCCTTTCTGCTAACATCAAGTGCAAAACCCTTATACATCTAGTTTGATGAGTATCTGCTCGTTTACTCGTTTATTTGATAAGTGGGTTGCGTGTAGTGGGACTGTATAAGTGGATATGCTCGTTCGCTTACATCAATTTTAATTTAATTTCGGCGATTTGTATGTGTGTGTGTGTGTTTTCTCTCTCTACTAATCTTTTATTTTATTCTTGTGAATTTAGTAACTCTACGGAAATTATTGACATTTTATTATTTATCGAATAAATAACAGTGACAATACATGTTTCTTTTTTATTCACTGGATTTGTTTAAAGGATTATTAGGTAATCGAACCACAATCACAGTTCTTGTAATAAATAGAAATCAAACGTATTATAGATATTAAAAAAAAAAACTTTTAAGTCAATACTTGATATTATAACCATTAATGAATATCATGCTTTTTTTGTACTTCTCTATTATGCACTTCGGCATGGGAGCGGTCTCCATCCATCTCTACTACCGGCCAGTTTCTTTATCTCCTACGTGGTGTTTCCTAATCACCGTCTTACAAACTGCTCTATGTATCCCCTCGTACATAGTTCTAGGTTTCCCTCTTCCTCTTCTTCCTTGTGGTTTTGTTTCTTAACATTTCCTCACGTTACTTTCCTCATTTGATCTGCATGCATGTCCGTACCACTTCAACTGTCTCTCCTCCAAGAATATCTTTCATGGCCCGTACCTCCAAAATTTATCTAATTCTCTCATTTCTTATGCAGTCTCTCCGTGTTTTTCCTATTACTCTTCGAAAAACCTTCACTTCCGCTGTCGTGATGCATCTTATATGTTTATCTGAATATCATACATCATTCCTAAAACTCAGCTCCAGTCAGAAATTAATAAAATCTGCTATTTGAATCGGCACTGACTATGAAGCATTCTCAAACGTCGTTTATTCATGAAATTCAAAAATCTAGATTATTGGTCTATTTACATATCCAGCGTTTACGTCCTGATATATCCAATCCGAGTCAATAATTTTACCACTTTGATATTTAATTGGAAACTTGTATTAGATTGAAATAGATTGACTGTATTAGATTATTATTGAAAACTTGTGATAGACTGTAATCGATATTTCGTTTTTCTTGCGAATCAAAAAATTGCAAAACTTTTAAACTTAAGAAATAACGAAGACATTTTACATAATTACCTACAAGCGTTTTACATGGAAAACTTCAATGGATTAAACGTTTCTCTTATGTATACACTTAAAATCCGTTCATAAAAATGTTTAACAAAATTACTTACATTATGATATACTAACTTTTGATTATAATGACTTTTTTTATCTATAAGATTCTATAAGTGAGTTTTACAGTAGTTACATTCCACAGATATAATTGATTTGTACGAAATGAAGTGAATATATTGAAGACTATTGTGAAATTATAATCATATGTTTTTATAGCTAACATTCCTCTGAATGTATTATCCTGATAGTCTTTGTTTTTAAGATAATTTACATGTATGTTCTCTACTATTACACTTATAACAATCTTCAGGAAGACATTATAGACTCGCAATCAGTCTCTAATATCTATATCAAGGTGGTACACACACGTTGAAACTAGTAGTGGAGAACAGACACTCAGAGAACGTCGAATATCTTCAGGACAATCAGTCGGTTTTATTTTATTCGATTGAATTTATAAAGAAATCATTTATAAATAAATCAAATTCACTTATTTTATTAAAATATACAATATGACTCAAACTTATATTTGTGTGTATCAACAACGATATTTACTAAATAAAAATAAAATCAATTACAACTATTTCAAAACAATTTACAAACATATCTGATAAAACAGCACGAATCAAAAAACTGAAATATTTGACCAGTTCAAATTCAAATGTACAACATAACAAAACTATTTACTCGTTTTGTTAACAGCATATTAAATTTATGTACGTGTTTAAATAATACTTCGTTATTATCGACGTTTTAATACAAAATAAACAGAAAAAAACGAGATAACATCGAAATAACTATGAAAAAAGATTAATTAATTTTCTTGGAGGAAAAAAAACGACATTTCATCACATAATTGGCGACTTCCTTCACTCTACAATTATAAACTATTAATTAATATACAGAAGACAATTTAATTTTAATAATTTGAAAATGTGTTTATATATATATATATATATATATATATATATATATATATATAAATGTTTGATGTTGAATAAATATTTTATCTATTCAAATTTTTTCTAAATTTATGTACATGAAAAAAAATTTAAATTATACTGTGGATTGTATACCAATTAATATATGTAATTGTGAACATGAGGAAATGATCAATTAAGTGACGAAACGTTATTCACATAAACTTTATTTATATATTTATTATTATTTTAATTTTAGTTTTGAAGTAATATACAGTTAGGCGTGTGTAGTTTTTTTTTTTAAAAAAAAGAATAGAATATTCATTCGAGCTGGAAGAAGTGTTCGATTTAAGAAATGAACTCCATTTAGAAAAAGTGTGTTTCGATAGATTCATACAATACTGATTTCTCATTTGATCAAGTTTGAAATTTCATATCAATAAACACTTTTTTTTTGTCATCCATAGAATATGCAATAAATTACTGATTGAAATAAATAGATTTTATGAGATTGAATCCAATCTTGTATTAAAATTCTATTGATTATTCCTAATTAATCAGTAAATTATTGTATATTCTATGGACAACAAAAATAAAATGTTTATTGATATAAAATTTCAGTCTTGATGAAATGAGAAATCAGTATTGTATGAATCTATTGAAAAAACATTTCTTCTGAGTTAGGAATAATCAATAGAATTTTAATACAAGATTGGATTCAATCTTATAAAATGTATTTATTTAAAAATAATATTTAATGAACTGATTTAGATGCAGTTGTAAAAGTATAGCTAAAAATATACCTCTTCAAAGCAAAATCTCTATAGAAAATAACCTGGATAATAAAATATATCCACGGTGTAAAAAAAGATGAATAAAGTAATTAAATTCAGGTGTTTGAATCTTTATTTTTATAAATTTGGAACTAGTTTTAAAGTATTGTTCTTGTAGTCGTTCGTCCTTTTAGATTATTTGATTTGTTTAATCTTCCACTACACGTTTACTACCATCTTGAGATAGATTTTCGATACAGATAGATAATATCTAAAATCTATCTACAGAAAGCACATGTGCTGAGACTAGAAGTGAAAGCTAGTTATTCAAGTGATTCCAAATGATGTAGAACACTAGGATAACACACCAACAAGATTTTAGACTTATTGTGTGAAGAAACGACAAGGAAAACCGTAATAAAAAAAAGTATAGCATTGAAAACTTCAAAGTCAAGATCGGCGAACCGACAATGAAGCTATTTGCAGTTCTGCTTTCCAAGAACATATTTTAAAAGTCGTATAACACCGAAGATAATTCTCAATAAACGCATATAAAAATATATGTAAAGTTTGTCGTTAAATATATATACGTATATAGTTTTATTGATGTTAAATTGTTGTTTTATATTCATATTTGGTTTTATTAACGACGTGCTTAAACGTGGAGAATATAATGAATGGTGTGGAATTATGTAGGTACAGCGGTTGAAAACTATCGTTTGTCAGAGTTAATTTAATAATAATTAACATATTTTTCTTAAACATTAAATGATGTTTGGGAAGTCAATTAATTTATATATATATATATATATAAACTCGATAGTAAACGGTGTGCATTATATTAAGTCAGTGAATCTCAACCCTAGAGAAATAAACGAGTTTTTTTATAACACATATTTCATATCGTCCCTTCTATTAACTTGAAATTATTTTCTTGTCTAACATTAAAGTTTGTTCAATCTATAATTGTATTTTCTTTTTAAAAAATATAGTCTCATTATAATAATGAAGAAAAATATAATATTAGGTGTACAAATTAATTCGGTGTCTTTGTTTATAGAAAATTAATATTTATTTACGGAAAAATAGAAAACAATTCAATCCACAAAATGTCCCACAGTATTTTGTATAACTCAGCTCCGTCAGTCTTGTAACTAATGAATCATTTGTCGAAAAAGATGGAGGTTTTGAGTCGATGAAATCGTCAATACATTTTCGGATCTTCTCCACTGTTTTAAAATTGGTATCAGCCAGGTGATGCTGTAGCGACCAGAACAGATTATAATTTGACAGGGTTACGTCCAGTAAATACTGCCACATGTAGGATAAACGTCTCAGACCAACGGACAAGTAACGTCTTGGTCTCTTTCACGACGTGCAAATGGACTTGTCTCGTTCCTTCACCAGTGAATGGTTTTTTTCTCTCTAATTCGTCACTCAAACGGATGAGATGTTGTTGGTAATGCTCTGGATTTACAGTCTGACCAGGCTTGAGTGGCCCACAGTACATCACACCCTTAAAGTCTCAACAAATACACAATAACACTTTTGTGAATATTTGGTTTCGGAGTAGATGTCGATGGCTCGACGGGTGTAACCCATGATTTTTGGCTCTTAGAATTGTCGAACAAACCCCATTTTCATCCCCGGTTACGATTTTATGCAGAAATCCTTTCTATTGCACCTTGTGAGTGTAAATAGAACCGTATCGTATATTCTTTGTTTTCCGAATTGAGCTCATGTGTAATCTATCAGCTTTTGAATTTTTCTCAAACAATATAGACGGTAGGAAACTGCGCTTCCAGGTTAGTTCCTAGTTATCGAGCGAATTCCTGTTCAGTCTGAGCGGAGTTTTCACTTTACAGCTGCTCTAGCTTATAGTCTTCAAATTTTTTCGATTGTTCGAGACATTCTCGATCGGAAAAATCAAAATCATCACTTCCAAACTTTGAAACCATTTTTGCATGTTTTATGTATCACAACAACTTTCCCAAAAGCTCAACAACTCGTTTCCGGGGCTTCGGTAGCATTTTTTTTTTCAGCTAGAATGTGAAAAGTATGCAATGCCTTTTCGGACGTCATCATGTTCACTACTATTTTATGAGGTTATGCCAACTACTTGACCAAGATAGATAGTGTTTTTGATTGTTAAGGTTGACACTTCAAAATCATAAAACGATAAGAAAAAAAAATCATTTAAACCAGAGTTATGATTCATTCAATTCAAAGCCACCGAATTAATTTCTACACTTAATATATGTTTTCTCGTCCCCAAAATGAGTTCCTTTTAGGAAACGTTTCAGTTTCAGAAACAGATTAAAGTCACAACAAGGGGTATCCATCCAAAAGCATCAGTTATGATTGATTCATTTCGAAGGCATCGAATTAATTTTTAAACATTATATTTTATGTCTATTTGTGTATATATGATTTGATGTTGTTACAAATAATCAATTTTATAGAAATTTATTTGAATGTTTGTTGACTTTTCATATACTGATAATTGATATATATATATATATATATATATATATATATATATATATATATAATCGGTAATTATATCGGCTGACGTTTGTAGAGTTATCTTTTTAAATATGTGAAATCTTTGAACTATCCAGTGCGTTTGAATGACACTTGAACTGACGAAAAAAAGCGTTTATCAATTAATCTGTCTGATTGAATAATATGTTTATAAAAACACTTAAAAAAGTCAGCGCGGCACTGTTTATCATAAACGTATTAGTACGTAATTTGTCAGTGTTGATAAATTATGGGCCAATGATAGGACTTTGGATGCCGACAAAGGATACACACACACATACACACGCACACTGATATCAAAGTTTTAACCACACAAAAATTGAATGCACAGACACATTTATATACACGCATGTGTGTGTGTCTTAGAGATTCACATTGGGCGTTATCAGAAATCTATACTTGCGTGTGTGGCGCTAATGTTATCATATATTTATCGACACAGTGGCGGTATACTGTTTGATTATACACACCTGGTAGATTTGGTGACAGCCATGTTGACAAAAAATCATTGAAGAACATTTAAAAAAAATAGGACATTGACTGTCTATGTTTACATTTCTTATAAATAAATGTATGTATCTGCGAATCAGAACTTTAAAATGAAACCTACAAACATTCTCATCGAATAAAATATATATGGCTCTTTAACATACTTAAAATTAATATAAACTGAATAATGGTCGTCTTTATTATTAAACTGTTATTAACGCGAGCCTTAACTTTCAAATTAAGAACAAGATTTTTATTGATTTACAATATTGATCCATACAAATAGAGATAGTGATTCACGAGCTGATAAAGATATAGATTTTTGTAAACTAAAATTCTCCTTAATGATAATTAACTGTGGATTGACTGACTGTGTATAATGAATTTCGAAAAGTGCTGGTTCTCAAAGTAAAAAGTTCTTTCAGAAATAGACCAGGAAATAAAACTATTCACAAATGAATTTTTCACTTAACCATAAACTATTAAACAAAATCAGATTAAGTACAACTTTTGAATTTTATTTCTTAAAAAAATATACAGACTCTTCTTATTAAAATATACTTCCTTTAAAAGAGAACGAAATCGAAAGTCTATAATACTATCTATTTTCTAATCCGATCATTTTAATTTGTTTCATTTATTTTCTATTCTTATTTATTAATTAATGTGTTTAATAGTTACCTACATGCAATAAAAATCGATCAACCATCATTATTCAATTTATATCAAATTATAGATGTTCTTAAGAACAAGCTTGAAACTTTACAATCTACATTTCTCATTTCTAATAATCAACAATTGTTAAATTTTATTTCTTAAAAAATATACAAACTCTTCTTATCAAAATAAACATATTTTCTTTGAAAGAGAACGAAATGGAAAATCTATAATACTATCTACTTTCTAATCCAATCATTTTAATTTGTTTCATTTATGTTCTGTTCTTATTTATTAATTAATGTATTTAATTGTTACCTGCATGCAATAAAAATCGATCAACCATCATCATTCAATTTATATAAAATTATAGATTTTCTTAAGAACAAGCTTGAAACTTCACAATCTACATTTCTCATTTCTAATAATCAACAATTGTTAAATTCTATTTCTTAAAAAATATATAGGCTTTTTTTAAATAACTACACACTAATAAATCTACGATATCTACTTTGTAATATAATAATTTCAATTTGTTTCATTCCTGTTCTATTTTTATTTATTAATTAATGTTTTTAATCATTTCCTACATGTAATAAAAATATATCAGTCATTACAATCATCTAATGCATACATCTAACAACGAACTTTCAAATTGAAAAAAAAAATCACTTAGAATTGTCGATTAAACTTGAACGATTATCAAGAATCGCCCACTTCTTGTCCGTGTAATATTTACAAGGCTTCAAACTTGTATACATTTTTGATTAGTTAAGTCTACGAATGTACATTTATTGTATATATATATATAATTGAATCGACCGAATCATATTTATAATTTTAATTAGTACCACTTAATCATCGAAACAAGTTGTTTCCAATGTTTTGTGTACGTTGTCAAACCGAAAAACACAACACATTTCTCTAAATGTTCATGTTATTATTACGACATGTCGACTATTTTTCTCTCTGCATTACAATTATATCTGTTCGTAACTCGTTACATTCGTCAACAACAGAATTGTTGTCGGCAGTGATTATTATATCCATCGAACAATTTGTATTGATTCGATCCTTGTGGCTGAAACACTGTACGGACGTGTGTGTGTGTCCTTTTTTCTCTCTTTCTGTTTATTAATATTAGCTCATAATTATAATTATGTTTTGTAAACATGTCTTGTTTATCGCTTTCGACAATATGTACGTAAATGTCAAACAATATTTTTTTTATAAACAAATATTCACTTGTAACAACAAATTGGTGTCATTATGGACAATACGGACGTGATTGATTGATTAACGATATTGAAAAGCGTGTAATCAAGGCTAAATGCATTCTAATTACAACCACATTTACAAATGTCTGTGTGACTTCCCATTATATATATATATATATATATATATATATATATATATATATATATATATATATATATATATA